>PVJH01029080.1:0-26496 GCA_004026705.1 Nesogale talazaci | reverse complement strand
AAAAAAACGAGCTGATATGAACGGTTCAAATATAGAGCAAATGTTTTGAAAATGAGGGCAACACATGTAAAAATTTGCTTGACGCAATGTAGGTATGGTGCTAAGAGGTGTATGAGTCCCCAATAAAATGATTAAAAAAAAATAAAAGAAACGACTTGTTAAGAAAAAAGAAAAGAGGAGAGGCAGAAAAACATATCACAGCAGAGACATACAGGCACCCACAGGGCAGCCGTATGGAGTGAGGCTCTTGTCTCTTCCTGTTCTCTACCGCGAAAAAAGAATGACGTTAGATTTGGGATGTTTGGAAATTCTTTGGATTCTACCACGAGAGTCAGGCCAAGAGAGTGGACAGTTCTTTCTGGACATCTTGAACAAGACCTATAATGCAGAGGGAGCAGCTAGAAGAAGGGAGAAAAGCAGGTAAGGGAGAAAAAGCAGCTCCTCTTCCTTTTTCAGCTAAATGAGCTAGCATCCAGGACAAGAACTCTGATGAAGGGAACTGAATTTAACTCTGAAGGATGAGTGCAATACCACTGTCTTTTAGGCTGTTTTGATTCTGTTTGAAGCCTTGTCTGGAGGCTAGTTAGTTCCCATTCCTGAAAAGTTGATCAAATTCATTCTTTAACCATTTTCTTCATCAAGTTCTCACACTCTCAAGATGCTCGTCAGCAATGTGCAACGACCAGTGACGCCCCAAAGCACCCTCTTCCTGCACTCTTGTCCTCAAAAGGCCCAATCCTCCTGAAGTCAACAAACCATAGCTCATCCTACTCAGCTTCCCATACATAAGCCCTTCCCTACATTGCAGCTTTTCCCCTTGTCTCTAGGTGCAAGGGGCACCAGGCTGCTGTACCTCTATCTCTGGGAACTGTGAGTGTAAAAAAACCCATGTACTTTTCATGGCCTCCCTGGCTCCTCTTTCTTGTGTCGCAACTGATTTAACATTCACTAAACATGGTTACAGCGCAGGGTTAAAGTGGCCCTGGTTTGAATGAGCATGCCACACAGGGAGGGTGCTGCAGCGAAGTGACTGGAGCTCTACTGCAGGAGACAAAGGCAGTGGTGATGCTGCAACTGCCTGCCTTTCACACAACACTCCTCTCTTTATGGACACTCTGCTAAATATAACTATGATGTGTGTTTTTTTCCTTCCCAACAGGAGACTGATTCTTTCCCTTTATTTGAATGTATGGAGTGCTTTCTTTTCTCACTGGTTAGTAACTATATCATACTGTGTCAGTTATGTTTGGCTCCCTTGATCATGCTGTCTACTTACGGTATACTTTTACTAAACAAAAATAAAATAAAAACCCTTCACAGTAGTGATACTGCTCAGGGATCTTAAAACTACTTCTAACACAGTAAAGAATGCTACATTCAGGAGCCCCTGATTAGAAAATGGTCAAGGGAAGAACCCCATGGTTAATGAGACTGTGAAGCAGGCACAAGGGGCAGATGCCTGGGCAGGAGCAGCTTAGCGTCACCCTACCTGATGCCTTCTTGCTTTCAAGCTTGGCATTTTTCAACAAGTGAAACAGAGGAAATCAAAAGACCTTCTGATTTCACAGGAGTTCTTTCTTCTTTTGAATCAGAGTCTAAACTCCCCAGAGCAAATGCTGATTTAAAACATCAAGATTGAGACCTGTTAATTGGCCAGCCTGTCCACTGAGACTCAGAAAGATAGTCCATTGGTCAGTGTTCACAATCAACTGAAGGATAGAAAAGCAATACTTCACCAGATCCTTCTTGATTGCCCATTTAGCAAGTCAGCCAACTTCTGAATTCCTGTTTCATGTAAGCAATCTGCTGTCAACCCCTTTCTCGCACATGTATGACAAGAGCCTGTTATAAGAGGTGGATTTAGATTGAATAGTGTCTTAATGTCTGTACCTGTAAAAGAGAGGGCCTGGGTGTTGCAAAGGGTTATCATACTCATCTGCTAACCCCAAATGTGGAGATTGGGGTTTACCAGAAGTGCTTCAAGAGAAAGGTCTTATATGCTACTGAGAACTCAATCACTCAAAGCCTAAGGACAACCTACACCTCTGACACACCGCCTGATTTGGTAACAATGTAATAGCAACCAGGCCTATAAATATGAGTCTTTTGGGAAATAGAGGGTTTATTTTGCTATGTTAGTGAACTTGCATCAAAGTAGAATGGATTCTAAATTAATCCCTTCTATGAGTATAAAAAATATTTTAAAGGAGCAGAGAAGACACAGGCAGTTATACTCTCAAGATAAAGCAAAGAATCACGTATAATTATCTCATCATTTCTTTCTCCACCCCGCCCCGTATCTCATCGCATTCACTCTCAGAGTCACCACCAAAGACACATTCCATTCTTTATCAAAGACTGTATAGCGTCACTGCAAAGGTAGGTCATTTCTTCATTGAAGGAGTAGGGTTCTAAAATTGCAATGAATGAATGCAACTAATTTAGAAAAACACAGGGCCAGAGAAATCAGGTGTGGAAACAAGGAGAAATTTGAACTTGGTGTCCCAAGGCCCACCACTGAAACTTTTTTAAGATCTCTGGCTGAGGGATTTGGGAGGGATTTAGAAGGAGAACAGGGCATTTTTAAGGTAATGGAGCAATTATGTATGGTAATGTAAAGGTGGGCACATGACACTATTCATTTGTCAAACTCATAAGATGTAAACATAGGCTTTAATTAATAAACTGTATCAACTTTGGTTCATCTATTGTAACAAATATACTAGGAATGAAAGATGTTAATGATGGTGGAAACTGTGCAGAGGGAAGAGTGGGTATATGAGAAATCTGTATTACCTGTCCAGTTTTGCTATGTATCTGATACTAGGCTAAAAAATAATGTCTAAAATGATGGTGGTAGCAACTGAACAATTATGCCTGATCTAATTGAATTATGGATTGTTACAATATCAGTGAGAACTCCCAATTAAAAAAATTAATTAAAAAAATAAAGTCTTTTAAAACAAATCCCAGATACTTAAAGTTTAACAAGGTAGTCTAAGGAAATATTGAGTTGGCAGATGCTATTATATACTTATCTATCTATTTGCATAAATATCGAAGAAGGCATATGAGGGTCCTTGTTCCCCAACATTTTGGATCAAACCCTGCAACAGAGCAGGACAGATGTTGCTGTTCCATAACAGGCCCTGGATCCTCACTGCAAGTGTCAGTGCAGCAGAGCTGGCTGGGCCACACCCTCCTCCTCTTGGTGCTGGCTACTCTTGATTCTTTCACCGGGTAGACAGATCCTTGGTTGTCTGGCTATGCTCATGATTATGGATGAGAATTCAAATATGTGGCTGAGAGACAAGGCTGAAAGACTAACTTCCCTATTATGGGAGGGACTAACCTCTTGGTTATGGAGCAGATGAGAAGGAGGCCTCAAGATGGCTCTGATGTAAGAAACAATTTCTCAGTTGTATAATATCTAAGAGAACATGCAGATATGTATAAATGCACAACCACACATATATATACATGATGCTGTCTCTGTACGGAAATCTGTGTATAGAATCTTCCCCCACATCTTCCAAGAGAGTTAAATAAGTCCAAACATCTCCCAGGGGGTCAGCAAAGTCTTACCTAGGCCGCTTGTCTGTAGCTGCAATACACATGTGCTGGGAAGGGACAGCTTTCCACTTCTTTGCTTCCACCACAAGAGCTTCTGCATCCACCAAGCCAAAGCCATACAGATGGCTAACTGAAAAAGATATGGATTTCAAAACTAGAATTCCTTTTATTCTCTTCTGGAAGGGGGTAGGGCTCGGTTCCTCCATTCTGCTTTGCTCTCACCCACAGCACCTTGTCCAGGAACCAGGGGAACAAGGTCACACTGACGTGTTACACCTGAGGGCACTCTAGGGAAAGTGTCTCCCTCTGCCAGGACTAGTGTTCCGAGAGAGAACTGTCCAAGCTGTTACATTCTTTCTCTGAACGATAGATACTCCTTCCCTGTGGAACTCAGGGCCGAGCAATGTGCTTCTTTTGGTGCAGTGTAGGAGTGATGAGAAACTCTGCGGCTGCTGCTAGCTGCTGCTGAATTGGACCTGACTCTTGGTGGTCCCAAGAGCCACAGAACAAAACGATGGCTGGTCTTGTTCCATTTTCACGACTGACTACAAACTGTGATCCATCAGGTTTTTGGAAATTCTGCTGAAATGTACTCAGCACCACAGCAACATACAAGTCTCCCCTAAAAGAAGAGACGCATTTAGCAGAAATGGATTTCGAACAGAATGAAAAGTCTACAACTAAGGCTCCACTCCCCCCTCAGGGAGATACTACTGTGGTTCTCAAGATGAAGACAGATTTGTTTATATTAGAGAGAGTGATCACCACCGGCAGTTCCTGAATTTTAAACCAGAATGGAGGAATAAAACCTGAGTCCTCCTTGTCCATGGGGCCACTATGACTGATGCAAACAGTAAAACAGGGTTGGCCCCATCTTCTTTCCCCACCGAATTCTCAGTATGTTCAGAGAAAGCATCATCACATAGTGAGTGCGTGTGAAACAGTCTGTTCCAGTGTTTAATTTGGCCATGGTAAGAGAGTTTAAAGTTTAATTTAAGCAGCAAGGTTAACAACTAGAAACAATCTCTTTTGCTATTTAATGAGGCCAACATTGGAATGTAGGTCTGCTCTTGTTATAGCACACTACCACCACCAACATTCCTGTCACACTAAGGTTCATTAAGCCCAATCAATGGCTTCCTTATAAAAAGGCATGTATTTGGAATTTATTGTAACAATATTTGACCTATAATTTATAGGTCTCAGGTTTGGTATCAAAATAGTTGGATCTAAGCATGAGAGAAGGAAAAAAAAAAGAGTAGTTCTTAACAGACTATGGCTGAATGTAAATATCTTTCAAGTATCTCTGGTAAGAATCCAGGCAAAAAGAGCCAGTGGCAAAGACCTACAAGTAACCACCACATCTTTTGCCAGCTCCAGGAAATAAACATCTAGGCTATGAGATCTGACTGGAAGTTGATTTCATGGCACAGGGATCTATATCTACTAGGAGTAGGGGCTCAGCTTTTAGACCATATTCACATAAAGTCCTGGGAGAAACATTAACCCAGATGCTTGTTGGCAGAAGTTTTTTTTATTTAGAAAATAACTTACTACTTTATCTTCCTAACTGTAGAGATAAAATTGAGGCCAAAATCAAACTTACTGCCATCAGGTCAATTCTGACACACAACAGCCCTACAGGACAGGGCAGAACTGCCCCATGGGTTTCCAAGATGGTAACTCTTCAGGGAGTAGGTAGCCTCATCTTTCTGCAGAGAAACTGCACATGGTTTCGAACTGCTGATGCTGAGCTTAATAGCCCTGCATGTAACCCACTAGGACTGAGTCTAATGTTTTCCACTTTCTTCGTTAATGCCCAAGTGAGGGTGTGGGGTACTTTTTTTCTTTACAATTTATTTACCTTGTTGTTGAGCAGAGTAATTTTCTTAAATTGCTCACACTTTAAAAAATTCTGATGATACTTAACTAATGTGATTTCGGAAATTCTTACCACCCTTTAGTGTGGATTCTAGGAGCCTCCTTTAGGGTCAATAAGGGTGTGGTGACATGCTGGCCCCTCCCAGACTACTGAGCAACTGTACCTTTGTGACCAGCGCCGTTGATTTTCCAGTCATTTGCCTTCAGGTGGGCAGGCCTAGATGTCTTTACCAGCAGGTGCTGAACATCCCTCCAGGTTAACTGGCTGCTATGAGGACACAATGGCAAAGAGGTTAGGCAGTGACAGCTGCCTGGGTCCATGACGGGGGTGGGGTGGGGGTGGGGGGTAGGGGCTAACACGGGGAGTCTCTCCTCAGGTCTGGATGTGAATGAGCTGCCTTCCTCAGCAATGGCTCATCGCACACCTCTGTGTACAGAACCTCACTTTCCTCAAGTCACTGCTGACTCACAGTGATCCCCTGTGGGTTTCTGAGCCTGTAACTTGATGGGAGTAGAAAACCCGGATTTCTCCTATTGAACTTCTGGTGGTTTTGAACTGCCAATCATGTGATCGAAGCCCAACCTGTAACCATGTCATAGTTCCCAGCAATTAACACTTGAGATAAATAGTACAGGATAACTTGAAACCTCTAAGCATTAAAAACCAATCTTTACTGCTAAAATTTCCTTGTGTTTATAGAGTACACGTGCACTCTGCCCAAGTACGAGTAAGGTACTCAGGCAGGCAGAACCCACTCTCCATCCCAAGGGAGGAAAGACGGCAAGGTTTGTTCCCATAAAGATGGCAATCTAGGAAGTCCTGTGGGGGTCTTTCTTTCTCGGTCCGATATGAATTGACTGAATGGAACATGACGACAGCAGCAACCTTGTTCACCACACTGAGAGAATGTCGTCACGCACAGGCAGATGCCTGGCCTCTGCGCTGTCTCACCTTCCGTTTCTCCATCCACTTCCTGGTTCTTTACCTGATACAGGGTGACTAATGTTCTCTCCTTAGCCGTAATCCTTCCTGTAAGTTTCCAGCTTCCAAGCCAATTGTATCTTTAGAAGATTCTGGAGCTCTGAGTAGCTAAAGGTTTTGCACGTTGGTTGAGGAACGATCTAGGGTCTGGGCTTTGGGGTTAAGTCGGCCAGTGTGGCAGCTCCACCCCCCTGTGAGTAGGTGATCTGGGCATGTGACTGTGAGTCAATGGGACTTGCCGAGTGAGTATGGTCCTCCTGAAAACTTGCTATCAGGAAAGGAGTCCAGAAGCCTGGGAACCAACTGTAGCAGAATGGGCCTGGGAAAGGCATATGTGAGAAACTTTTAAAAAAATTTTGAGAAACCATTTTATTGTGAAAAAATTTTATTTTGACTATTTTTTTGAGTGTGCATCACTGCCCTCTGGTGGTCATGGGAGCTACCCAGCCTTACTCCCAGAGAGCTGCTGCTGGATTTGAACTGCCAAGCCAATGGGCCGCACTCAACCACTACACCACCGGGGCTTAGCCCTTTATTTTTGACTCTTGAAATCACAAATATATTTGTATAAAAAATACATCCAAGAAACTGCTAAAAGAATTTTTTTTAATGAGAAGATTGATAAGCAGTCCAAAGACTGCTCCAAACAGGTGGGCTATCTTTGTACAATTCTTACATGAGTCTTTTTTCATCCCTGTTACACATTATCTGCAGACCTTCTTACACTCCCTGGCAGGTTTCTCACCCTGTTTCCTTCCTGAGAGGAACACAACCCTGTACACAAATCAGTCAATGATATGCTGAGATGTGTCAGCAACTCCAATCTCCAAAACCAGGCTTTTGGATTCCCTGGATATAATTTATTAGTTGACCAATACTGTATGTTTAAAATGCTTCCATGAGGTTTCCTTCATTTACCTCCCGTAAACTCCTGGCGAGTGAGAATGGTGAAGAAGATGACTTTCAGAGTTTTCCTGGACCCACAAACTCAGGTTGATTGGGCAATCTGGTGTGAAGCAGGGTTTGTTTTCTGCTTAGTTTTTATTTTTTTTGAATGATCTATTTTATTAGAGTAGACTGATCATGCATGGTCCAAGAAAACTCAAAAAGCAAACCAAATACAGTCAGATGTTAAAGGCTGGTCTTCAAACATCACAGCTAACGATGCCTCGTTTGCCTATGTTCTCGCCAATATAAAACCACATCCATACTTCAGTGGCCACCAAACCATTCAGCAGAGCTTCCTGAACTGTGAGCTGTTTGAAGTGACCCGTCTTAGCACTATGGACTATTTTTTTCAGACTCTGAATAGCTGCCAAATTGTGGCCAATTGAGGCCTCGTAAGTCACAGCAGCATTTCCCATTCCCGGAACCTTCTCCATGGAGTTACGGAGAAAGTGGGCCATGATTCTAGGAGAGAAAGTTGTTTTCTGTTTAGTTTTTTTTTTTTGGGGGGGGGGCATCATTGCCCTCTGATGGTGGGAGTAGGAGGCCCAGCCTTTGTTCCTGTGGAGCTGCTGCTGGATTTGAAGCTCCATCCCAGTGGGCCGCAGTCCCGCGCACAACCACTATGCCACCGGGGCTCAGCCACTGCTTAGTTTTAAGTAACAGACAGAAGTCCTTAAATATTTCCAATCAGGAAGAGAAGAAAATACAGAATAATGAATCATTGTAAACAACTTTCCACACAAGTAACTGATCTTCGATATTTTACAAAGATCTTTAGGACACAGAAGTAAATGTTCTGCAAATTGAAAATATTGAGCTGTTCCTTTATTAAATTGGTAGCATTTGAGCTCATTTATGCTTCATGCAAATCAACTTACAGACATACATAATTTTAAGTATCTAAGCTTCTTAATATCCTTTTAAAATCATTTGAAATCTCTTCTATGACAAATGGCTACATCAAGTGGCCAGTTTCTTGTATTTTTGATGTCTAAACTATAATTTAACTATAACTGCATGACTGATGCACAGCTAACTTTTACTTCTCTCTTGACCCCATTAGAGTTATCCTTGGGCTTCCCCCTTCCATTGGAATGATCCAATTTATAACCACTCTACATATGGTTTCCAAGACTGCAAATCCTTACAGAATCTGATAGTCTCATCTTCCCCAGTGAAGTGGCCAATGGGTCTGAATCACTGAACTTGTGATTACCAGTCCAATGATCACCAACAGTATAAATTTCTGGCTTGTAATAGTCAAAATATCACTATTTTATTGGCAATTTATGAACTGAAATCCACAAAGGGAAGCTATCAGAAGGACTTTGGTGTGCAGTTCTGAACATGGTGCAAGCTGAGTACTTTGGCTCATCCACACAGTCCCCTCTGGCCCTGTGGTAAACTCTGGGGCTTAAACATGAAAGAAGGAAAAGGAAGTGGGACTTACTTTGCTTCTAAAGCCAAGGCGATGATACCTGCCACCATGGGGGCTGAGACTGAGGTCCCTGTGTGGCCATCGGTGCAGCGTTGACGCAGGTCTGTGGTGACCTAGACAAGAGGGTAGTGGGAGAAAGGCTATCTCTTAGAAGAAGTCAGAGTTTTCTAGAGATTCTGCTCATGGTAGGTGTAATCCCGGATCCTAGGAGCATAATAAGCACCAAACAAACATGTTTTAGCAACAAGGGCTTCAGAAATACCAGTATTCTCTGCTAAATTGCTTTGCCCTCACAGGCAAGATAGGTGAACCCATCAGCTGGCAGGAACATGTTTATCAGGGAGTGAATAAGGAGACAAGGCAGAGGGAAGACTTGGATGTCACATGCCATGCATGAGTTTTGAGATCAGATAAACTAGCTTCATCAAGTTCATCAAGGAACATGCCCCAAATAAAGGCAAGTCAAAGACACAAATTAGGGCTTTCTGTATCCTCCTCCACCTCCTCCTGAGTTTCTGGGCATAGTACCTTACTCATTACTACTCTGACACTCACCGTAGGATCAGACTATCTGTCAGAGCCTCCAGTCATGACCTCATGTGTCACTGACACAAGTTCAAAACAGCTAGAACAGACTGAATGCCTGGTGACCCAAAAGAACATTTCTGCTTTTGACCAGAGCATCATGGATTAGACTCCTCAGCATAACAAATTATTTTAAGATGTCAAGTTTGTGGCGATTTGTTACAGTTATCAGTAGGAAAATAATATGCTGTCATAGATTGAACTGTGTCCCCAAAGTAGGTGTTGTAACTCCCTACCTCTATGCCCGTAATTATAATTCCACTTGGGAATGGGCTGTCTTTATTAAGGTGATGAGGCAGGATTAGTGGAAGGTGTGTCACGATTCGATCTCTTTTGAGTGATAAAAAGATTTAGCAAGTGAGTGAGCACAAATGGGGAGAAGTGTCAAGCCACAAGAAGACTGTCCAGGAGTAAAAGCTCAGAGACCAGGATCTTCCTCCAGAGCTGGCAGAAAGTTTTCTCCTAGATTCAATACCCTGAATTTGGACTTCTAGTCTCCTAAATTATATGAGAATAACTCTGTCACTAAAAAGCATCCATTTGCATGATGATGGCAACAAGTGTGCAAATGTGGCCTGCATACAATTGATGTATGTATGGATTGTGATGGGAGTTGTATGAGCCCCCAATAAAATGACTTATACAAAAAAAAAGAGGGGGAAAGAGAAGCTTATATCAACGGCTCAAGTAAAAAATATTTAGAAATGAATATGGTGACATGTGTACAAATATTCTTGATAAAAATGATGTGTGGAATGTTATAAGAGCTGTAAGAGTCCCCAATAAAATCACTGAAAAAAAATCCATTTGCTGTATTTCTATTATAGTAACACTAGATAACTAAGACAGAATTTGGCACTGGAAGTGGAGGTGCTATTGTAACAGACACCTTGTTTCTGAAATGGGTAATGGGTGGAAACTGGATGAGAATTTTACTTTCTATTTATTTAGAATCATTTTACTGAGGGCTTGTACAGGTCTTATCACAATCCATACATATATACATTGTGTCAAGCACATATGTTGCCATCATCATTTTCTAAACATTTTCTTTCTACTTGAACCCGTGATATCAGCTCATTTCCCCCCTCCTTCCCCAGGATTTTAATTTTTATTATTATTTTTTTTGTGGGCATTACTGCCTCTGGTGATCGTGGGTGCTACCCAGCGCTGCTCCTGAGAGCCGCCACTGGATTTGAACCGCCAAGCCTGCAAGCCGCAGTCCCGCACTCAACCACTTACGCCACCAAGGCTCAGGCCCAAGATTTTTATTTTTAAAAAAACATCTATTGTGCTTTAAGTAGAAGGTTACAGAACAAATTACTTTCCCATGAACAGCTTATATATACTTTTGTTTCGATGACATTAGCTACAATACCCTCCATATATCAGCATTCTTCCCATTTCCTTCTTGGGTCCTGTGGTTCTATTTACACATCTTTCCTGTCCCTTTCTACCTTCCAAACGTTATTTTTGGGCAAATGCTGCTCTTCTGGGTTCAAATGGTGTGACTGTTCTGAGGAATATGTTCCTCCAAAGTGTTACCATCCACATTACAGTGCATTATATGTCCAAAAGGTGCTATCTAGGAGTGGGTCCAGTTCCAGGTTTAAAGAGCATGTAAGAGCCAGTCTTAATGGTTCCATCAGTCTTATTAGTTTTCTTTGTATAAGTTCAGTCTTTTTTAAGATTTGGACTTTTGTTATGTATTTTTCTCCCACTCTGTCCAAGGCCTTCTACTATTATCCCGATCAGAGTGTTAGGTAGTGGTAGCCAAGCACCATCTAGTTCTTGTGGTCTCAGGCCAATAGAGGTGTGGTTTATGTGGCCCATTAGGGGTTTTTTTTGACTAAGTATTTCCTTTAGTCTTTTTTTCATTCTTCTTTGCTCCAGATTGAAAGAGAATAATTATATCTTATATAATCACTCGACAGTTTTTTAACACCTGTCACTACTTCCCAAAGTAAGATGTGGAACTTCTTTTTTAATATGGATTATGTTAGGCTAGTTGATCTAGATGTCCCCTGAGAGTAGGGTCCTCAGTCCTTCAAGCCCAATGACTCAATTCCCTCAAGGTGTCTGGTTATTATGGCTAAGTAGTTTTCATAATTTTACCCCTGTAGACTGTACTATCTACCTGGATATATTTATAAAAGTATCAAAAATGCATATGTATAAGTATCACTTGTCAAATCTACATATACTTATGGGTATACTTGGATGTGTCATCACACACTTATTCAGGTTACATATCTACCTATGAGTCCACTTGATGTGCGTGTCTATTTTTAGGAGGTCCAAGTAGTTAGGTTATCTTTTGCTGATTCTGAGTTTTTAGTAATGCTTGATAGATGATTTGTGCCATAAATTATGACCCTCACATTTGTCCCTATTTCTGTCCTTTCATGGTCTTTGTAATTTTAGGTTTTACGTTTAGGACTTTGATCCATTTTAAATTGTCTTGTAAATGGTGTGAAATATGGGCCCTGTTTCATTTTTCTGCAAATAGATAGCCAGCTTACCAGCACTATTAATTAAAGAAAAAAAGTTCTAATAGATTTTAGCTCTTGGTCAAAGATAATATACTCATCAACCAAAACCAAATTCACTGCTATTGAATCAATTCCAACTCATAATCTGTGAAATGTAAAACTGAATTTCCCTTTTGGATTTCAAAGACTTTAAATCTTTATAGGATTTCCTCCTGCGAAGTGGCTGGTCAGTTTAAACCATTGACCTTGTGGCTAGCAGCTCAACTCATAGCCTACTACACCACAAGAGATCTTTAAGCTGACTGTGGATGGATTTGCATCTGGATTCTCACGTCTGTTCTACTGGGTCCTGTGAGTCTTGGTTTTGTTTCAGTGCTAGACTACTTTGACTATTCTGAGATCGGGCTCTGAGATCAGCAAGTATAAGACGTCTCCTTCTTTGTCCTTCTTTATTAGTGCTTTGTTTATTCAAAGTCTCTTTCTTTTCTATATAAAATTGGCGGATAGTTTTTCTATTTTATTAAAGAATATTGATGGAATCTGGATGCAGATGGCATAACATTTTTAGATTGAGCTGTATTGTCATTTTCAAAATATCTAGTCTTCCTATCCTTCAGTATGTCTTGCTATTTTCTTGCAGCAATGTTTTGTAGTTTTCTTTGTGTAACACTTTTAAATTTCTAGTTAAACATACTCCTAAGTATTTTAATAGTTTTTTGGGGGAGGGGCTTAATTATCATTTTTATAGTTCTTTGTTAGTGTAGAGAAATCTTATTGATTTTGCATGTTGATCTTGTACCCTACCCATTTGCTAAATCCTCTACAAGTTCCAGTAGTTATCTTGTGTATTCTCTGGGATTTTTTATAAGTAGGATCATATCATCTGCAAATAATAATAGCTTTACTTCTTTCTTTCCAATTGGATGCCTTTTCCTTTTCTTGTATTATTGCATAGCCTAGTACATATAGTACAATATTGAATAACAGTAATCATAAAGGGTATCCTTGTCTGGTTTCTGTTTTAAAGGAAATACTTTCAATTTCTCTACATAATGTTGGCTTTTGATTTTGTGTATATGTCCTTAATTATGTTGAAGAATTTTCTATCTATTCATATTTTGCTGAGTATTTTATCAAGAAAGGTGGCTATGTTTTATCACATGAATCAACTGATATGATCATGTGGTTCTCTCATTGTGTTTTATTTACATGATGAACTACATTGAATACTTGTCTTAGGCTGAGCCATATTGGAATATCTGATATAAGTTTAATTTCATATCCTTTGTTGTTGAATTAAATAATTTTTAAAACTGCAAATTTGGTGGGGGTGTACATTTAAGAACACCAACTCTGTATTCAACTGTTTAAACTGTTAAGTAACTTCATCCCCAAGTCTAAAAGTTAACACTTCACCTGATCCTTGATTTTTAATCTCCTTCTATGGATTGCCATTGACCATGTCATATAAGTTAATATTTATCAATTGTCTAATTTATTATTTTTGCTTCTTTATCCTCCCCACTTTGGAAAAACTCCAAACTGTTAACATTGGTATGAAAACTTTTATCTTGTTTTGTTTTTCCCTCCTTAAAATAGTAAACTCATTTAGTATTTGTCCTTTTGTGATTGGATGTCTTCACTCAGCATAGTGTTTTCCCAGACTGTTCATTCAATGAGGTACTTTGTGGTTTCATCCTCTCAGTGTGTGTCAGGCACAGGTTCTATATGTGTATGTACCAAAACTGCTGTCGACATGTTCCACTGGTAAGTAGTTAAGGTGTTTCCATTTTCTTGGTATTGTGAGCAGTGCTGCAATGAACATTGGTATGTATTATGATTTTTCTTTAGATATATATCCAGCAAAGGTATTGCTGGATTGTATAGAATTTCAATTTCCAATTGTATGAGGTAGCTACACATCACTTTCCACAGGCATAGCACATATTTATAGTTCCAAAAGGAGTGCACAAGGGTTCCTATTTTTTCACAGCCTCATCAGCATTTGCTATTTTCTGTTTTTTTTTTTTAATTTAGCTGTCATTGTGGGTATAAGGTGGCATCTCTTTGCTATTTTGATTTGCAACTCCCAAGTGGCTAATGATCATGGTATTTTATCATATGTTTGCTGGCAATTTGTAAGCCATCTTTGGTTAATTGCCCATGTCCTTTGTCCACTTCTGAATTGGGTTGTCTTTTTCTTAATGAGCTGTTGCAATTTTGTATAGATTTATAAGATCAGTTTCTTGTTAATTGGTTTCCCCCCCTTATAACAGTGGACTCATTTAGTACTTGTCCTTTTGTGATTAACTAACATTCATCATAGTGTTCTCTAGTTTTTATTTTTTTGAGGAGGCCTTTGATGTACATAGGTTTCTTATTTTTAGTAAGTCCCTGTCATCTATTTTGTCTTTTACTGTTTATTATGTTTCTTCAATTATATCTGATAGCGTGAAATTATATTTAAGGGCTCTGAAATGGAGTCCTTGAGGTAATCTCTATTTTCTCATTGATGATCTTTATAGCTCTAGGATTTACATTGCTTTTCATCTATTTAAGTTAGTTTTTGCGCATGGTGTGAGGCATGAGTTCTGTTTCATTCTTCTATAGATGGAAATTCAAATTTCAGGCACCATTTGTTAAAAAGACTATCTCGTTTAATATTTTTTCACCCTTTGCTGAAGTTCAGTAGTCTATAAGTGGTTGGATTTATTTCTGGATTCTCTGTTTCGTCACGTTATATGCCTATCATTGTACAAGTAGTAGGTTGTTTTAACTACTGTACTTGTGTAACAGGTTTTGAAGTCAGGAAATTCAAGCTTTACTACCTTTTTCCTTCACATGAAAGGCTCTTTTGCTTATCCTGGGTCTCTTCCCTCCCCTTACAAAGTTAGCAATCTGTTTCTCCAATTTTTAAAAGAATGGAGGTGATAGATATCTGGATCAATATTGTATTGTATTTATAGATTACTTTAGGTAGTGGTCTAGGCTGGGTTGTCTAGAGAAACAAAACAAGTAACTCTCAAATAGATATGAAAAAATTATATCAAAAATAATTTTATATCAAGAAGGCATACCAGCTCTGTCCAGCTCAAGTCCATGGAGGATCTCATGTTAGCTGAAGCCTTCTTCAGACTCACGTAACTGCAGGCTGATGAAGCAGAAGTGGGAAGCAGGGAGATCACAGGCCAGTGGGTGCAGAGTTTCCTGGCTCCAAGGTCAGTGGGAACATGGCAAGGCACCAACAGCTCCCAAGTTAGCTAGCAGCCCACACAGGGCTGCCCCTGGAGGTAGACACAGACTAAAGCAAGCAGGAAGGCAAAGGGGCAGAAATGGAGAGAGGTTTCATGTTATAAAAATGCCACACCGCCAAGGAGGCATCACCAGGCTACCACCTGCTAGAGAGGCTTTACTCCACCCTTATAAGTCTCCATACAGGTACCATAAAGTTGCCATCAAATCTAACCACCATAAGTATTATTGACATTTTCACTGTATTAAGACTTCCTATCCATGTACATGAAATGTAATTTTATTTATACAGGTCTCTCAGTTTCTTGTAGTGTGTAGTGGTTTTTTGTTTGCTTGTACAAGTCTGCTTTGGTTAGGTCTTAATTTCTTGTGTGTCTAGTTTTTTGCATGCTTACTATAAATAGCACTATTTTCTTGATTTATTTTTCAGAATTCTCTTTGTTACAGGAATATGATTATTTTTTGAATACTAATCTTGTATCCTGCTAAGCTGCTGAATCGCTCAACTGTTGCCAAAAAATTTTTATCACGTGTTTGTGGCTCTCTAGGTATAAAATCTAATTATTTGCAAAGAATGGGTTTTATTTTTTTGTCGTTGCAAATCTAGATTTCTTCAATTTGCTTTGGTTGCCCAGTAGTTCTGGCTAAGATGTCTAGCACCACGTTGAATAATAGTGGTAGTAAGGGGCATCCTTAGCTGATCTCTCCTCATTGAGTAAGATTGTACAATAATGGTTTTTATTGTGTTTAAGAAATTTATTTTCTACTTCTATTTTGGTAAGTGCTTTTATCAGGAATGGTGATGAATATTTTCAAATGTCTTTTCTTAGTCAATTGTCTTATGTAGTAAATTACATTTGGGGGGGGGGGCATCACTGCCCAGCCTTACTCCTGTAGAGCTGCTGCTGGATTTGAACCTCATTATTTTTTCTACGGTTGAACATTTCTTGCATGTCTGTTTGAATCCCACTTGATCATGATTTGCTAATGATTATTTTCGGTATATTGTTGGGTACTCTTTTCTAGTATTTTGCTGACAATTTTTGCAACTATATTTGTAAGAGATAATTGTTTGTGGCTCTCTTGGTAGAGTCCTTATAATCTTTTAATATCAGGGTTATATAAACTTAATAAAGTCAGTTTGACAGTTTCCTACAGTTTTCTATATCCTGGAATAGGTTATATAGAAATGGTGTTAACTTTTCTCTGAATGCCTATTATCATTTTGTGGTGAAGTATGGTGATAAACATCAAGTCTGATGAAGAACAACTTTTTGGTTGCTGCCGTTGAAATATTTTTGATGACCTGATCTATTTCTTCTTTGGTTATTGGTTTGTTGAGGTTTTCTCCACCAGTCTTTGCTAATTTGAGAGGATGATGTGTTTCTAGAATTTTTCTATTTCATATAGGTTTCAAAATTTGGAGAAATATAATCTGCCATAGCGATATATTATTTAAAAAATTTATTTGGTTCTGTTGTGATGCCACTCCCTCTCACCTCTTATTCTGGATATTTACACCTTCTCTTTCCTTTGTTTACCACTGGTCTGTCAAAGAAACAATTTTTCTGTCTGGATTATTATTTTTCCCTGTTTTCTAATTTACTTATTCCTGCTCTAATTATTATGACTGCTTTCCTCTAATGATTCAAGGTTTGTTTTGTTGCTCTTGTTCTAGTTGTTGAAGTGGCTGGGTTAAAGTGTTGATTTGGGATGTCTCTTCTTTTTTCATGCTGTTTATTGCTATACAGTGCTTTCTGAGTTCTGCTTCTGCGGTGTTCCAAAGGTTTTGGTATATTGTGTTTTCATTATTATTTCTCCCAAGGAATTAAAAAAATTATTTCATCAATTACCCAGTAATTTCTAAGAAGCCTGTGATTCAATTCCCATGAATTTTATTTTTTTCCCCTTGCTCTTCTATGTTGAATTTCTAATTTAATAGCATGTGGTCTAAAAAAATGGATGGTGAAATTCAAATATTTTAAAATGTGTTAATGTTTGTTTTGTGTCATAACATATGGTATATGCTAGAGCGTGTTCCATGTGCCATAAAAAATGTGCATATTGTACTTTTGTTAAGAGGGGACACATGATATGTCTAGGATAATGAGTTGGTTAATTGCATTGTATATTTCTTTCACGTCTACATTGAATTTCTTTCCTAATGTTATGTCCTTTCTTGAGTGAGGTATTAAGTGCCCTACTATTCTTGTTGTATTGTCTGTTTCTAAATGTCTATAAAAGTTGGAACAATGCATTTCACCTTCTTTCTTTGGGTATACATATGTTTATTATGGTTATGCATTCTAGTTATAGTGTCCTCTTAATTACAATGAAGATTTCTTCTAGAATTTCATAAAGCATTTTTGTCTCAAAGTCTATTTTATTGGAGATTAATTTTTGTCACTCCTGCTTTCTTTTGATCCTATTAATGTGAATATTTATGTTTTATCCTTTGAATTTTAGTATATTTTTATCTTTCTGTCAAAGCATATTTCTTGTAAAAAGCACATTGTTGGGTCCTGTTTTATTCAGTCTGCTACTTTCTGTCTCTTGAATGGTATATTTAATCTATTAGCATACAGTGTTATTAATAAATGCATTTGTTGCTGCCATTTTGGTGTGTAATTTTTGCAGTGTTTGGTTTTGTTGTTCTTTTATATTTCTGTGCTGTTTTATTTTTTTATGTGTGTTGATTTCTGGGTTGTGCTTTCTTGCATGTTTTTCTCAGGTTTGTCTGTTGTTTTTGCTGATGATCTGTCCAGAGTATTTTTTGTAATGCTGGTCTTGTTCTTAAAAATTGCTTTAATTTCACTCTGTCTGGAAATACTCTTATCTTTCCTTAAAAGTTGAAGGATAATCTTATTGGATAAATTCTTCTTGGTTGGCAATTTTTTTTCTTATGGGTTTCATCCCATTGTCTTCTTGTTCATGATGCTTGCTGAGATAACTGACCTTATTCTTATTGGTCTTCCTGTATATGTGAATGTTCATTATTCGTTAGCTGCTCTCAGGAGTCTCACCATGTCTTTAATATTGGATAGCCTATATGCAATGCTATAATATTTTTCTTATAGGGTGTATCCTGTTTTGGGTTCTCACAGCTTCCAGAATAATTGTTTTCTCCTCTCTTCGGTCATTAGGCAAGTTTTCTTGCAGGATTTATGGTTCTATTTTCTCTGCAAATTTTAGTATATGTGCTGCCGAGGCGAGCACTCGCTGAGATTTTTTCGCTTGTTTCTTCCTGTTCTGGAATCCAAGTGGAACTTTAAGTTGTTCCTCTTCGTAATGTTTTATCTAATTCTTAAGGATTATTCAGATTCCTTTGCTCATTTTGTTCACCAATCTTCTCATAGACTGCAGTCAAAAGATTTGTCTTCAAGTTCACTAATTTGGCTTTCCATTTCTTTAATTCTATCAATCTTCTCTTTTCAAGTATTTTTAAAAGTTTTATTTTCTCTTATTATTCATCTTGTGTTTTTTTTGTTTGTTTGTTTTTTGGGCACCACTGGCCTCTGGTGGTGGGAGTAGGAGGCCCAGTCTTTGCTCCTGTGGAGCCACTGCTGGAACTGAACCTCCATCCCAGTGGGCCACAGTCCTGCACACAGCCACTAAGCCACCTGGGCTCAGCCCCATCTTGTGTATTTTTTTGGGTGTTTTTATTGTAAGGTTTATAATATTTTCTGTTCTCTTGAATACTTTCTCCACTTATTGAAATCTTAATTCTTCTGAACTATTTTTCTGGTATTTCCAGAGTCTTTTCTTCTTCAAAACTCCCTTTGGCTCGTGGCATGGCGTGTGTGTGTTTGTGTGTGTGTGTGTGTGTGTTTTGAGATTGACTGCTGTCTCTTTAGCAACATGATGCAGTTGTTAGGGAAGTCTGCTGGGTTGTGTGGGGGTAGTTGAGTGCCTCAAGTGGTGCCAGAAAGGTATAAAAGAAACCTCAAAAGAGATGGGAGAAGAAAGGTGAATGAAGACCACTGAGAAAAAAGGGAGGAAAAACGAGAAAGATAAAAGAAAAATCAAAGAAAACGGCAGTTTGGAAGAAGAAAGGGGAAATGGTAGTTTTTTTTAAAAGGGCTGTTACTTAGAAAAACGAGGGAAAGGAATTGTAAAAGGTTGCTGGTGTGTTCTTCCTTTAGCTTAGGAGTGCAGAGTCATTGAAGCCCTTGATGTGGCCTAGGGTCACACTGGGTATTCTCAGGTCGTGAAACTACTGGGGAATTTCCTGAGGTGCAGGGCTGCCTAGCTTCTTGCTGGTTCTTGGGGCTGCTCAAGGTCTTGCTGGGGTATGGAGTCAACAAAGGCCTTGCTGTGATGTGTGTCCCCTGGGGACTCCCTGGGGAACAGAGGGTCGCTTGCTATCTGGGGCTCAGAGTGCATAATGAGTGGTCAACTCTGGGGGCCTCACTGTGGGCATGTCCCTTCCTCTGAAATGTGGTTTTGATTTACTGTACTTGGCTTTGAAGCAATTCTCTGAGATAACAAGCCACATGGTAATTCTTTCACACTGATTTTCTCCTTTGTTGTTGCTGTTTGTTTTGCATTTAACAGGAATCTATCTGTGTTCAATAAGTCATCTTTTCCTAGCAGTTTTTTTTTTTTTTAATATGGCTTTGGATTCTCTTGGATAAGATTTTGTTAAGAAGTGTTGGGGGATTATTGATCAGTAAATGTCTTTTTTTAGTGATTTCTTCGGATTTGGTAACAGGGTCATATTTGCTTCATAGAATGAAGATTATATTAATTTCTAAGTTTTAGAATTTGTGTCGGCTAGTTTCCTGAATATTTCAAAGACTTTACAGTAAAGTCTGAGGCCTTAACCCAAAACTCCAGCCAAAACTCAAGACTCTGTTGTTGGGAGTTCTTTTTAATAACTTTTTCAATTTCTTCTGTGTTGTGAGGCTATTAAAATTGTCTACCTCAATTTGTGTTAATTCAGTGAGTGCTTAGAAATTTACACAATTCTTTTAGATCATTCTTTTGATTATGGCTAGTACTGTTGAGAAATCATTCAACTCAGATCTTATTCGTATTATTGCATATATCTCCCTTCTTCTTTGTCATTTTGGCCAGTGGTTTGTTGATTCTATTAATCTTTTCAAAGAACCAGCTTCCAGTTTTGTTGATTCTTTATGCTGCTTCTGTTTCATTTATTTCTGTTCTAATCTATAGTATTTCATTTGTAGAAACTGATAGCTTATTTTTTATTTATTTATTTATTTTTTTAGGCATCACTGCCCTCTGGTGGTGGGAGTAGGAGGCCCAGCCTTTGCTCCTGGGAGCCGGAATCGAACCTCCATCCCAGTGGGCCACAGTCCCGCGCACAACCACTACGCCACCGGGGCTCAGCCGATAGCTTATTTTTTTAACTGCTGGAGTTTTGGGTTAAGGTGTTGATTGGTTCTTTCTTCCTTTTTGGTGTGTGAACTTACAGCTATAAATAAGCTATAAATTGTTCCCCGAGCCTTGCTTTTCCTGTGCTTTAATAGTTTGATATACTGTATTTTCATTTTATAAAATTTTAATTTTTCATTTTGTTCTTTCATCCAGTGTCTTCTAAGCAGGATGTTATTCAGTTTCTATGTATTTGATGCCACCCTCCATATTCTTTCTGCTCCTGATTTCAGGTTTTATAGCAGTGTGATCTAAGAAAATACTCTGTGGTATTTTTACGTTCAGTTCATTGAAGCTTGCTTTCTGGACTAATATATGACCTATTCTGGAGAATAATCCATGGGTGTTGGAAACTAATGAGTTCTGTGCTGTTGTTTGGAAGAAGGTTCTACATATTTGTCAGACTGAAGTTGGTTGATTATAATGTTTCAATCTCCTATATATTTATTCAGGTTTATTTCCTAGTTGTTCTGTCCTTTCTCAAAAAGTGATGTCAAAAGTTTCTTAGTATTATTATGGCACTTTCGATTCTATTATTGCTATTTTATATATTTTGGATCCCATTCTTTGGGGACACACATATTTAATGTCTTCCTGTTGTACTGATCCTTCAGTTATTATCTCATTTCCTTGTTTCTTATCTAGTGTTTGGTTGAAACTTTGTTCCTTCTTTCAGTTTCATATATGCTATCCGATTGCCTTCTTGCCAGTAGTTTGTTCTGCTGAGAAAACTGAGTTTAGTTTTATTGCTTCTCCTCTGTAGACCAAAGAGTGGCTCTTTTGCCTTTTTGTTTTGAACAGTTAGTTTATAACACATCTTGGGAATCTATACTACTTGGGATTCATTGAATTTACAGGATTGATATCTTTTTATTTTGTTTAAAGCAAATTAGTTTTCCAATCAACAATTCATATACATTTTGGTTCCTGTCATTTACTGAATCCCTACAATGTAACATCCATTTCATTATTCATTCCATTTCCTCCCTATGTTTCCATCTTTCATTAAGAATCAGAACTGCCAGTGATACCCCCCCCCCCAAAAAAAAAGCAAAAAGCAAGCAACCAATCAACCAAAAAAAGAATCAGAACTGCATAATGGCAAGATACTGGTTTTTTTGGTTTTCTTTCTTAACTTTTCTGCTTCCTGAACTTTGTCCTTGAGGAAATGCTGCCCTTTGGATATCAAATTGTTGACTGTTCTAAGGAATGTATATTGTCCTAGTGCTTTTGGTCCCTTTAGCACCTATTATTTAGCTGAAAAACTGAATCACAGGGGAGAGTTCAGTTATAGATCTGATGGTCAACTAACAGCATAGTCTTGAGGATTGCACCAGTACCTATTTGCCCAGTGAATGATGAATTTATATAACTTTGTTTCATACTTTTCTCACACAGTATTTTTAGGTTTTCCTCATTCGTTTCTCTGATTGTTCCTCTTATAGGTTGCTATGAAGGATTTGTTTTATCTTTCGCTGATTCTGACTTCCATCCTCCAATTCTATTCCTTTGTCCTTCTAACATGTTAACTGGTTCTGAAGTTTTAGTATTATACTTCTGTTAGTTCTAGCTGCTGTTTCTTGTGGTTTCAATTTCTCAATCATCTTATCATTTTGCTCTTGTATTATCTTTCTGAATTCTTCTAGTGTTTTGTCTATAGGTTTTCAATCTTTATCTCTTGGAAGGTCCTGTGAGACAAAGGTGAACTGAAGGCAGGGAAGGGAAGAGTGGATGGGGTCACACTGTGTTGCTCCTGTTGAGCTGGGAGAAGCAGCTTGCTGGTTTGCGCCTACTCATCTGGGTCAGTGTGGGGGAAAGGCAAAGTGAGAAAGAGACTGACAATGCTCAAGGGCTGTGTCTGAACGGGGGCCAGGCTTGACTGAGTTTCAGGGTGGGAAGGGGAAATGAGTCCTGGCATCTCACCAGAGGAACTTGCCTTGGCTGAACTGGATTTGTGGATGAGAGAAGTGGGAAGTGTAGCATAGTTGGTGATCTGCGTAAGCGACCTCCTGCCACTCAACTGCTACCTAGTTGGAAGGATCCAGCAGACAATTTGCAGACATTTGGACATTTAAGATAAATGTCTAGGTTCTTTTCCAAAGGAACTAATTCTCTCTCTGAAGCAAATCACACTAACAGCTTCACTTGCAGGCTGAGAAAGCCCATTTTCTAAGAACCCAAAGTATCAAAAAAAAAAAAAAAATCCCAACTCTGAATTCACCAGCAGACCTTTGTTAGGTTTTGACACAAGCATCTAATTTATAAGATTCCAGCAAGTCCATGTTCAGGTAAGTGAGATTTATAAATGAAGAGATACCAGAAAGAATCTTAGGGCATGGGCTGTAATAAAAAAAATTAAAAAAAAGAAAATAATAACCTAAATTAATTCCTGAACAAACTGATCCTGGTCAGTACCGGGCTGTGACAGAGCACTCAGAGGTGACCTTCTAGCCAGAGGAAAGAAAAGCAATGCAAAGCACAAACTAAAAGGCTCATGTACAAATTATTTATAAAGATGTTAACAGGTGGAGGAATGAAAAGATGCTAGTGAGCTTTAGAATAAAACCATGCCAGGGAAGCTTACTAAAATGTCTAAAAACTAACTTGATGACCATATTTCAACTTTTTAGATGAACATGAAACCATGAACCTCTTTTAATAATAGGGAAAAAGCATGAACTCCACCTCTAGACTAAAACTAATTTAAATGAATGGAGATGTTAGGTAGTGCAAAAACACACTCAGCTGCTAAGGGGAAGTTGGAGGTTTGAATCAACTCAGAAATGATGACAAAGAAATGCCTAACAATCTACTTCTGAAAAATCAGCCATTGAAACCGTATGGAATACAGACATGGATGGGGGTGACATGAACTGGAGTCAACTCCATAGTAACAAATTTTTTTTTTTTAACAGACAGAAACTATTGTTTAACAATTGCTTAACTAGGAAGGTCATTTTTAAGGAAAGAATGCTTAAAACAGATTCCTTACATTTCAATATAAAGCCTAGATGCTCTTTTACTCATTCTAATTACATATCAAAATATCATTAGATCTCAAGCAAAGTGTCCACAGAATGAGCATGAACATGGGTAGGTATGAACTTCATTCGTATTTGATTATTTCCAGAGTTCTAAAGTCATGCTGTTGCTATAAACTATGGAGTTATCATGGCGACCCTCTAATAACCTTGTGGGACAGCACAGTTGTTCCATAGAGTTTCCAAACATGCAATCTGGACAGAGAATATTATCACATCTTTCTTCTACAGGGTGAATGATGGGTTTGAACCACTGCCAGCTGACTACTTAATCACTTACCTACCAGGGCTCTTTCTAAACCCACAGAGATTTTCCATTGCTACAAAGATGCAGAAAGGCAGGACTGTCAAAAGATTGTGGATTCATTGGGGTTTTCTAGTTATCTAACACATAATGATAGTGCTGAAGCGTAGGCAATGTCCTTGGTCTTCTTCATCTTTTGTTAAAGGGGAAAAAAGTGTACCCCCAAAGTACTAAATGGAAACCAATTCCAACTGACACAACAACAACAAACCAAAAAAGTTGCTATGGAGTTGACTTCAATTCATGGAAATCCCAAGAGTGGAACTGTGCTATAGGGATTTTATGGATTTAATTTGAGAAGTGGATCACAATGCCTTGCTCCCAAGATGTCTCAGACAAATTGCCAACTTATTGGTTCATCACTTACAGATTCTAGCTTGCCAACCCAACTCACTATTTTTCTCTCATAAAAGGCGCCGCTGCTGTAGGTGGTGGCCAGCGTGGAAGCACACTCCTCCAGGTACCAGGGTTTGTAGCCATTCTCGGTAGTGCTGCTCACAGAGATGGTGTAGATGCTATTGGTGTAGCCATCACAGGAGCAGTAGTCACCCTCTCTCCCACCGTTTCCAGATGCCCAGACGAAAATTGAGCCCAGGCCCTGCCGGCCCTAGAGCAGGGGAGAAGCACAATGTCAACCAGCAGACAAGACCCCACGTGAATTGTACACTTGGGATGACCACCAGCCTGAAGTTCCCATCTGAAAATTCCTGCACCAGGAGAAGGACGGCGCTTCAATATAATTTCAAGCTGCTTAGATCTGCTTTTGAAGCTACTCTGTTGATGCTAATGAAGTGCTTTACCCAAAGTAGCAGCTATATACTATGGAATCATAGGACCATCGTGTAGAAAAGGTCCCCCCAAACCCCTCTATTCTTCACAGGAACATTGAAAGAACTAAAATAAACAGTACTGGTTCAAAGCAATGCCTATAATTTCTATTCTTATGACGTATAATAAAAAAGAACAAGCAATAGTCTGAAATGATATACAATGGCTAAATTTATCATTTTAACATTTCTGAATAGAAAGAATTGGTCTTATTAGGTAAGAACAAATTTTATGGAAAATGTGGTTGAAGACGTGCCCTTTAAAAAATCAAATTAATTTTGCAAGTAGAATGGGAGAATTCTGCAGGAAAGGTGAGAAGTAAGGGTTATAGTGTAGACTGTCCATGGGTGTCCAATTAGAACTCTTAAAATCTTCACAAATGATTGTTGGAGAGGTTAGGTCAACAAGGCTAGTGGTTCCGCCTGTAAAAAGGGTCCGGTTGCAAGGATGGACACAGGATGGTAAATCTTTCAAAGCAGTGGGGTGTTAGGACAGGTCTCTGTGACCCTATTCCACTCCACACTGATAGATAACACGAGGCATGTTATCTTAATTTGCATTTCTCTTAAAGTAAGTAATTTTTAAAAAAATTTCTTCATATAGTTTTTGGCTGTAGATATCATCTTTGGTGAATTGCTTGCTCATGTCTTATGCCCATTTTTAATTAGATTCATATTTTATTATTATTATTTTTTGTGATTAAAAATGTATGTACTATTTATTGCCTGATATGCAGGACAGAGTGTGGACATGTGCTTTGGCAGTCCCTTTGGGTCACTCGAGCATGCCCCCCCACTCCAAGCCCCCACCCAGAGGGCAGTATCACCGATTTTAGGCCACACTGCTGAAGAGGATCACATGGGTCTGAATCAATCCTTCTGAGGCAGTGAGATGGTTGGCCGGCAAGTGTCTCCTTGCTAATGTCCCTTCTCACTCATCACCGCCCTTCTAATGCTTTCGTTTGGAATGACGGCGTGTCTGTGCTCAGTGTCCCTCACAGAAACCTCAGCCTCGGAGGGAAGGCGGTCTTCTTCTTCCCTCCCTGCTATCCCTCCTCAGAAGCGCATCAGTGTCTGGCAACTGTCGCTGTGCAGTTTCCCGACAGGAGGGAAGACGCTGTTCAGAAAGGAAACCTGCCAGGATAGTAGTTACGAGTTGGGCTGCTCACCCCAACCAAGGTCGGTGGTTCAGAACCACCAGAGGTCCCTCGGGCGAAAGATGGGGTTTTCTACTCCCACAGAGAGTTAGAGCCTCGTAAACGATGGGGCAGCTCTCCCTCGCCGTGAGTTGGTGTCAGGAGGTGACAGTGAGTTGGAGATCTGAGAGGACATGGCTTCCAAGGCTGTGATTTTCAAGGAGGCAGATGGCTACAGACCGGCTGTTGGGCTCAAACCACCAACCTTTCGGATGGCAGCTAAGTGTCTTACCACAGTGCACTGAGCCGAATTTAATAGCAGTTGTTAGCTTCTGTCCCCGGGAGAGGAATTCATTACCCACCCTCACATGTGTCCTCAAACAACTCAAAATATGCTTTCTTCCTTTGCCCATCCCTATCTCCCCACCCACCCAGGGGCATGCTGCCTGTGGCTTCTCAACCTTCTGGGTAAGAGCAAGTGTGGAGACGCTTTAACCACAGTTGTTGACTTAAACCCCACCCCCACCCTCACCCCTCCTTCTCAACACAGTCTTCCCCCAAGCGTTTCTCAAACTACTGCAAAGCTTCGCTTACATCTGAAAACAGCTTTACTAGAGGCTCCGAGCAGATGCTCCTGAGA
>PVJH01029079.1:0-26503 GCA_004026705.1 Nesogale talazaci | reverse complement strand
AAAATGATCAATTTTTTTAAAAAGGGGGGGGAGGGAAAGGGGAGGGTTTTTTTTAAAAGGGGCTTGTATCAAGGGCTCAGGTGGAAAATATTGGGAAATGTATGTGGAAATATGTGTGCAAATGTGCTTGATACAAATGATGTACTGAATGTTGTAGTAGCTGTAAGAGCCCCCAATAAAATTAAAAAAAAAAAAAGAATAACGTTGCCTATGAAGCAGTCAGCATCTGCTGTTTTCAACATCTAAAACAGAGTGCTTCATAGAAATCTAGTTAAATCTCATCTTCTTTGGAAATTCTTGGGTTCTAAAATAGGATTTTGCTCTGAATTGAGCCTTTGAAAAGGGCAACTTTGAAAGCCCAAAAGAGATTTCATTACTCAACCCAGTGCTTGGCTGGGTCACACTTAGAATAGTGAAATGTGCAAAACTGATCTCATTTTTTGTTATCGCTCTTAGGTTATGTGTATGCAATTTCACGGGAACTTATTTTATAACCTTTGTAGTGTAGTTAATATATACATATATATGTATATATCCATATACATGGATATATACATATATACATATACATATATATATATATTAGTGCTATGAAGAGAAAGTGAAAGGAATAGAGAGCCATAGTTTATGGAACAGATTAAATATCAAACATTTTAGTTGAAAGTATAGGGCAAATAACTGTCCTGTCTCCTGTAGATTCCATTTCATATCAATCCTTTATGACAGAGTATAATTGCCTTTGTGGGTTTCCAATGGTAACAGGAACAGAAAACCTCATCTTTCACCACACAGCTGCAGGCAGACTTTGTCCTTAGCATCCCAGCACACAACTCATGATGCCACCAGAGTTCCTTTGGCCAATAGTCCTACTATTGTTTACTAAGTAGTCCCCATCTTTTTCCTTGACTTTTAATGCTGGCTTTTTCACATATTTGATCATTAACCCTAGGCTGCAGTGCATTGGGCTGCCAACCAGAAGCTAACAGCTCAAAACCACCAGCTGCTCTGCAGGACAAAAGATGAGGCTTTCTACTCCAGCAGAGTTACAGTTTCGGAACTCCACAGGGGCAATTCTACCTTCTCCTCTATGGTCTCTATCAGTCAAAATGGACTTGATGGCAGGGAGAGAGAGTACAGCTCTGCATGTGCTTTTCACATGCAACCGCAGGTTTTGATCATTATATGTTGACTTTGAAATCCAGTAGATGGAGTTTTCCTCCATTATTTTACCTTAGCTACTTTTTCATTTACTTCCCTGGTAAATTTTCAATGCTGTTTGCCCTAAGATGGGGGAAAAAAACAAGCAAACCTCAATGAGATTTTTAAACAAAATACTTTAAGAGGTGAATCTTAATCAAGAAAACTAACTTACATCTATAGTTATTAATGTTTTATTTTAATTTTTAAAAATCTTAATTTTAAGATATTTGGATCTAAAAATATACTCTTTTTTAAAAAAGCATTATAAATATACTGCTCTTCCCAGCAATGAGAAAAATTATTTTTTTACTTTAAGTTTTATTAAGTTTTAAAAAGATAATGGTTTCTGAGAACCTTAATAAAATTATTTTTCTACTGAACTTTCATACCATTTATACTCGAGCATAAGCCAACCTGAATTAGTAGAGGCACCTAATTTTACCACAAAAACTGCATTAAAAATATGCTGAAAGGCTGAGCCCTGGTGGCACAGTGGTTGTGTGTGGGACTGCAACCCATAGGGCTGATGGTTCAAATCCAGCAGCAGCTCTCCAAGAGTAAAACTGGTCTTCCTACTCCCACTAGGGCAGTGATGTGGGGCAGGGGGAGGGGGAGAGAAATGTGCTGAAAAGCTCAGGTTATATAAAAGTATATATGGTACCTGGTTAGTTTTATCCATGTATCTCAAGGGAAACATGAAGCTGAATTTTAAAGTCCTCATAAAACCTTTGAGCTCTTTCTGAATAGATTCTAGTAGCTAAACATTACTATTTCAATTTAGTCATCTCACTCACTGCCATCAAGTTGATGCCACTTCCTAGCAATCCCAGAGGACAGGATAGCGCTGCCCTGTGGGTTTTCTGACACTGGGCACTTTAGGGGAGTAGAAAGCCTCATCTCTCTCCAGAATAGATACCTGCCTACATCTATGAGTCTTGTCCGTAACGATAGTTACCTTCCTAAGTTACCTTCAGTAAGAACAATGAGACTTTGAGTGACCTTGTACTGTGCGGCTCAAAAAAGAAACAGCTGCTAAGCAACAAGAGTTCTCATCAGACTTCATGAGAGCAGGAATATTCATGATGACTCATCCCCAGTGAGGGTGTCATTAACTGTCATACCGAAAACCAGATCTGTGTGTGTTCGTATGCACACAAAAGTCATTACTATTTTAGCCAGGGAGAAATAAATCCCAGATCCATTTTATCTGAAAAGGACAAGCATTTGTTGAGCTTTAACTTCATACTGTCTTATGCAAATCAAATATCAAACCGGGTGCCGTGGAGTCACTACCAACTCATGATAGCCCACATATGTCCGACTGTGCTCCATTTTCAATGGCTGATTTTCAAAAGCAGATCACCAGCACTTTCTTCCAGTAGCCTGGAATCTCTAACCTCCTTGTTAACCGCTTACCAGGTGGCCCATTTATATCACCCATGGATAGCTTTTCTACTTTAATTTTAAAAACCTTAAAACACTACTAAAGTGGGTAGATGGTTACTTTCAAGGGCAGAATATAATATTTACAAAGATCAGTGTTAAATTCTGTCCCTTTCTGAGAAACACAAGGTAGGTTTTAAAAGTTGTAACAAAGAAGCTGCTCCACAAGGAGTATCATCTGACATATAAATATGTATACATTTATTTTTTATTTCAGTTTCAGATTGTTTTTATTATTATTAACTGGGAGTTGGGAGCTAATACATATATCATTTCATAGTTCAATCATGTCAAGCAGAAGTGTACAATTGCTACCACAGTTTCCAAACATTCTCTTTCTTCCTGAACTCCTTGACATCATCTCCCTTTTACCCACCACCCCTCTTTATTTCCTAGCCCTGAAACCCTTATTCTACTTGCCATACTTATAGGTTCATCAATCCTGAGATTCAAATACCCCCAAACAGAAAAACATATAGCACAACTTCAAGAAGGTGACCTGCAAGGATAGAACACCTCTGAGATGAGCCCTAATATGAATGAATAAAAGCAAAATGATGCAAAAGTACAGAAAATGTTGAACATATTAATGCAACTATAATGTTTACTGCTCTGAAATAACTCTATGAAGAAAATGCATTCTGTGACAGCATAGTGATTGCCAGGAAAATTTTTACTTCATAGTCTAGGTTCTTTGTTGTTTGTAAGAATGGAGCAAGGTCTGCCCTCCTCTAACTTCATGAGGAGAAAGAAAATCAAGTCAACCTCAGCCCCCACGCCCACCACATCACCATCTCCTTCCTAACAACCAATGGTTGTGTTCACTAGCCTCTGTCAGTCATTGGGCACCTTCTCCACTTCCATCATGTTTCTTCCTCTCCTCCTTAAATTCTGCAAGGAACCACCCTGGGCCACCTTGGCATGGCTTACTATTTAATATTTGGAACTCATTCATTTGAGGGAAAGTGCCTCTTTTTTGCCACTTCATGAATACAGCAGATATGTTTCTGTCTTCCTTACAAATTCTGATGCCAAGTGAGTCCTATATCTCTCTGATGATATTGATTAGAAGGTGCTCAGGTGATGTACTGTGTAGTTTTTACCGATAAGTTTGATGGTTTCAACTCACCAGCAGTTCCATTGAAGAAAAGTATGGCAAGGGAGAGAGAAACCAGGGTTCAACCTGATGGACCAAGACATGAATACAACATACTGGCATATACCAGGGAACCAATAGAGAGGTCTGCTGGGTTGGCCTCAATCTCAACTATGTGGACACCCCCACCCCCAGCTCCAGAGGAATGCACTTTAGAGGACAACACTGAAGCTAAATCTTGGGGAGAGGGATCTGTCTGATTAGAACACATTGGAGAAACCAAAAGGGATGGAGAGGAAGGGGAGGACATCCTGGCCAACCAAACCCCAAGGACAATATTCCTGCTCAGAGTAGACAACACACAGAAAGGGCCATAAGGTGGACCCCACCATGAGACACACACGAAGTCCTTCACTAAATCATAGCGTAGCACTCTGGGAACAACACTGGAGACACAGTATAAGAATAGTGCACAATCTGACCCTATCACATTTGCTGGGGCAAAACACCAGGGGCATGCAACAGAGTAGCAAGGGGGGCAAAGTGATGAAATACCTGGGGAATACCAAAAACAGATTTTGGAGACAGAGTATATCACCTCAACAGATTTGACTTGTAAAGGCTAACAAACAGACCTTGAATTACTTCTTGGCTTTTCCATTTTTGTCAGTGACTTTCTTTTCGTTGATGATTTTTTGTGTGTTTTTTGGTTGTTGTTGTTGTTTTATTGGTCTTCACTTCCATTGTTGTTTTATTTGTTTTTGCCTGGTATTTGTGCTTAATAATGTATCTCCATGTCTATCTAGCTAAGCTAGGCTCGAATGGAACTGTCTCATATGTATATGTTAAGAAATAAGGTTGCAGATGGACATTGGGCATCAACTCAAGTACTCTCTCAACACAAGAACTCTTTGTTCTAACAATTCAGAATTTTGGGACGCTCCCCTTCCCAACATGATCGCTGAAGACAAAATGGGTACATAGCAAATGTGGTGAAGAAATGTGGTGCCCAGTTATCAAAAGATATAGCATCTGGAATCTTAAAGCTTAAAGATAAATAAGCAACCATCAAGTTGAGAAGCTACAAAGCCCACATGGAAGCAGCACACCAACTTGTGTGATCATGAGGTATCAAGGGGATCAGGTATCAGGCCTCTAAGACCCAGGACAAAACCATACACCATGTAAATTAAGAGGTGGGTGTGGAGTGGAGACCCAATGTCCATCTGAAGACAATTGGACATCCCCTCACAGAGGCATCACAGAGAAGAGATGAGCCAGCCAGGGTGCAGGATAGCACCGATGAAACACACAACTGTCCTCTAACTCTTTGGTGCTTCCTTCACCCCACTATAGTGACCTCAATTCTGCCTTACGAATCGGATTAGACCAGACCATGCACAATGCTACAGATAAGAGCCTGCAGAACACGGAATCCAGGATAGATAACCCCCTCAAGGCCAAGGAGAGTAGAGATAAGGAGAATAGAGATACCACGAGAATTACAAGAGGGTGTGGGCAGAAAAGGGGAATTGATCACAAGAATCAACTTATAACCCCATCACAGAGGGATAAACAACAGGAAAGTGGGTGAGTTGCAAGAGATTTAAGATAGGAAAATAATAATCTATAACTTATCAAGGGTTCATGAGTTTGGGAGGGTGGGGTAGAGAGAGGGGAAAATGGAAAGCTGATATCTCAAGTGGGAAGAGAAAGCTTCGAAAATGATGATGGCAGCATATGTGCAAATGTGCTTGATACATGGGATGAATACAGGGATTATGATTAAGATATGTAAGAACACCCCCAACAAAAAGAACAAAAAGAGAGGGGTGTGAATAATAGAGTAATGAAGAAGAAAGACCACAGCCTCTACCCATGTAAAATGTCTTTTCAAAGGTAAATATTGGCACAATGCATGTATATTTATATTGTGATTAGAGCTGTATGAACCCCCACTAAAATGACTTCTAAAAAAAGAAGAGGAAAAATGTGGCAACCTGCTTGCATAAAGATTGCAATCTTAGAATGCCTGTTGCGGTGTTTTCACTCTGTCTTACAGGAATTGAATTGCCTCGACAGCAATAGGTTTAATGTTCATCATGGGTTCCATGAGTACTGCAAAATATTAACATGATAACCAAAGGCTAGAGGCTCAAGTCCACTCAGAGATACTTGGGGAAAGAGTCCTGGGAATCTCCATTCAAACAAGACCTAGTAAAAGTCCTGTGAAACACAGTCTTACTTGGACATGCAAGTCAAAATTAACAACTGACTAATGCAGAGAGTACAGACAAAATGTGTATGTATTTGTTAGTGTGTTGGTGAGAAAGACAGAGCCTGCATCTGGGCACCTACCACTACTCTCTGTGAGGAAGCAATGTATACTGTGTTTGAAGGGATTATGGGTAAGGCAGATTTAAGGGAGCAATGGTAAAACCGACTGCATACACTATCTGGTGCTACGATTTTTGTCATTTAGTTCTTTCTGCCTACAGTAGCATTACAGCTTCTTCTGTTAGGAAATGTTCATATAAAGAAAGACATACAAAAGCCAAATTCTCTCAACTGGGAACTCAAACAAAAATGCTTAACCAACTCATAGACCTATTTTTGTATTGGCACTGCTATGAACTTGGAGATCTTCATTTTGGAAACTGGAAAGCAGGTCCAGAGAAATGATTACATGACTAGTTTGTGGTTATCCCAGAAGCACAACTCAAGTAACTGCAATATCTACTCCAGACACTTCAGCATGACTAGCTGCTGTGGTCACTGGACTGACAAAGTGTCTATTTTACTATGCTGAAATTTGCCACACACACAAATGGGAAAAGGACTGATTAAATGCAACTTCCTGTCAGTGCATAAAAATTTGTTTTTACATATGTCTTATTAAAGAATAAATATTTTGAGTATTTATCATCAATACTAAAGTTTAAATATAAGTACAATTGTGTATTTCTTGTGCCTAATTCCACCTTGAAGCTAATATTGACCTCATGATAATGGGAAGAAAGTATTCCTCTAAACCAGCCGTTCTCAACCTGTGGGTCGAGACCCCTTTGGGAGTCAAAGGACCCTTTCACAGAGGTTGCCAGATTCATAACAGTAGCAAAATTACAGTTATGAAGTAGCAATGAAAATAATTTTAGGATCGGGGATCACCACAACATGAGGAACTGTACTAAAGAATCTCAACATTAGTGAGGTTGAGAGGCACTGCCCTAAACAATAATCTCCCCACCTGTCAGAATGGCGTGGGGAGCCATGTCTGACCTCCTCTGGCTTCACCAGCAGGAAGAATAAACAGACTCGGCATTCACCCAAAGCCAATTCCTATGAGGCAGAAATCAGACATGCCTCCCCCCTACAATCTTCCTTACCAATTGTGACCCAGATTTTTTCTCCCAATAAATTCTTTACTGAGTTCTACAATCCAATCCAAAGGCTACACTGAACTTACAAGCAATACTGGGGGTTATAGGATTTAGTAGGGACATGAACAGCATCAGAAATGCCCAGACTACAGTTCTTCAGTCAAGAGCACCTCTTTCAGCATTGCTGATACTTGCCTGGACCTTAAAATAAGATTCCGCCTGAAGGTGCTCAGTTTCAGCTATTTGCGTCAGCCAATTCGCTTCCCAAGTGACGTGCCTGGGCACACACCCCAGTCAGCGAGGGAGCCTCCTACATTGTTCTCTCTGCCTCTTCTATTCCTCTGATGTCCTGTCGGGAGCTGGGGGTCCAAAGCACAGGTGCCATTCCTGGTCCTACTAGATAGTAGAGAGATCCTTTTATCCCTGTTTTCTAAAGTGGTTCATTTTATACCAGGTGGGATCACAAAGCTGACCCAGCTCATGTCCAAGTTCTACATACATACTCTATTTGCCTGTTCCAACCCAGTCACTTGGTGAGACTTACAAAGCCTTAGACAAGAAAAGCCATATCAAATTAATTAGAATCTCGTTTCCCCCGTCAACAGATCCTTTCATTATGAACAAATTGAAACCTAAAACACACACATATTTTCTGTTTTAAAATTAGTACCTGTTGCCATTGAATCAATTCTGGTGGACTGACTTGGGGTCTCTGAGACCTTTTGGTTAGCAGCCTGATGCCTCATCCTCAGTGCCACAGGCAGAGCTGAAGTCAAAAGTGCCCTTTCTGTATTTTCATAGCATTATCTTTGGGCAATGTGGGGCATAGATGTACAGCCTTCGGCCTCTGTGGGCAATACTTTCACTTTCTCGTGCTATAGAGAAAATAGGTCCCTAACAAGAAAAGAAACCTCCAGAAGAAAGCTCAAAACAGCAGGAAGCCAGTATTCAGCTTAGACAAAATCACCGCTGCCACCCGCTGCTGCCTGGTCTGGGGCAGACATTCCCTCATTTCCTGCATTACATCCTCTTCGTCTCAGTTAACAAACAGCCAAGAAACGCACCACTTCATACAATTTTCATTATCATCTCTCCCGCCTCCTACTGTGGCCTTCTGTGGTTGAAATGCATATCCTATTTATCATGGAAGCAACAGAGAAAAATGTCCCTGCCTCTTCGACAACTTTTCGGCGCAAAAAGATGGAACAGAGCCCAGCGCGCCCAGCGAGCGCGCTGTTTTCCAGGCTCCAGAGCTGGTCTTTTAAAAGGGACGAAGCAAAGAGGAAGCGAGGGAACCGTGGCGAGAGAAACAAAAAGGGCACAGATCAATAGCCTGTGTGGCTCTGTCCGGGGGCCCTGCTCAAGTTGGAGACTGGAGATCAAAAAGATGATTCAGAATATGAAGGGGGTGCATCACAGAGTTTATGGAACAATTCCATTATCTTTTCATTGCATTCCATGAACTTTTCAAAGCCTCCCCCCCCCCATATAGAGGCGTGGTTGCTGTAAAATTTTTTTTAAGTATTAGATCATACAAAGCTGTTCACTCCCATGTAGCATGAGATTTTAGGGAAATGGAATTTTCTAGAATTGGGAAACACTGTGCACATCCTGTTTGGATTACATATTCTAGAAGAATGATACGAAGGTCAAACATTAAATCATATATAAAAGTATATCAAAACAAATGTTCAGAAAATATATCAGCCATGCACAGTGTCTCATGGAAATCACCACTGTATAAGGCTGAGATAGAGAGCTAAAGAGCCCTGGTGGTGCCCTGGGTTACCCGTTGGGCAGCTAATCACAAGGTCAGCTGTTTGTAGCTACCAGCCACTCCACAAGAGAAAATGGGGCTTTCTGCTTCAGAAAAGAGTCACAATCTGAGAAACCCAAGGGGGGCAGTTCTAGCCCGACCTACAGGCACTGTAGAACTCAATGGCAGTGAGGTTTTTGCTTTGGGCACATAGCTAGGTTACACTCCTGGAGTAAAACTTTAACTCACCTCAACCCTATTGAACAGCATCTATCTACCCCAGAGGGTTTCTAAGCAGTACATCTTGACAGAAGCAGATTTCCATGGCTGGTAAATTCAAACCACCCACCTTTCAGTCTGCAGCTCATTGCCTAACCACTGTCTACAGGGGAGCCATACACTTTGAGTAGAAGTTACATAAAGTAATGTAAGACAATGACCAGAAAAAGATTGACATACTGATACCAAGCAGAAATAAAATCAGAATCATAAGGCTGACGAATGAATAAATGTGCAGAAGATTATATATATAATTAGTTTTTGATTTATGGTCTAGAAATATTAGCCTGTTAATTTATGTCATTGTATAGAAATAATTTATTTGTTTGTTTTTTTGCTTTGTGCTGAGGTTTTATTCTCTTTTGGGGGAGCATCACTGCCCTCTGGTGGTCGTGGTAGCTACCCAGCACTACTCCTGAGAGCCATCGCTGGATTTGAACCGCCAAACCCGGCAGGCTGCAGTCCCACCATCAACCACTTACGCCACTGGGGCTCAGTCCTGAGGTTTTATTTTCATCAACTTTTAAAATATTTTAACTTTCTTTTACTTTTCATATTTACATCTTTAATCCATGTTCATTTTGCTTTTGTATATTCATCCCTAAAGTGACCCATCCTTATATTGATTTTAGTCCTAATGTCTTCTACTCTACTCATCTCCTCCACCACCACCACCACCCCCCCACCACACACACACTGGTTTGTGATTACCTCAACCTAATAGCTGTCCCTGCATAACCACAGGTGTAATTTTAAGGCCTTGGTGAAGTACTCCATTCTTTTATTAAGACAGCACTATATGTAATAGTGTTACATGTTGCAAGATGTCATCTTAAATAAGTTTATTGAGTTCCTCTGAATGTCTGACTAGAATGCTAGTTGGAATTGCATTGAATTCTGATTTGAAAGAAAGTGAAACTCTTTTTAAACACGTGTTACTCATCCATTTGTTGGTTAATCATCCTCTTCATTGAATCAATCTTTGAGTGCTTTTATAAAGCTCTATTTACTTTTCACTAGTTCCTAGATACACATTTTGCTGCTATTGGGAGTTGTTTTCTATTATGTTTCTTAGGTGGCTTTTGCTCATAGAAAGGGATTTTGGTGATTTTGTATTTACCTGAATGATGATCTTGAGTTTAAGTTGCTTTCCTAAGTCTACATCTCCAATTGCTTTGAGTTACAATGCATAGTGGATTGCACATTTTTATACATTTGTGTTGTTCATCTTGACTCTAAAGTCAATGGGTCTAAACATTCTCCTTTTCTGTGGTGTTTTAGTCATCTATTCTTTATCATTTGAGGGGACTTCCCACCTAGTTTGACAAATTCCTAAATGGATATTAAGCTATGTGTGGGTGGAGGTGCAATCTGCATTTATATAAATAAGGATGTAATTTCCCATTCATCCTTCATTTAATTATGAAGTGCTTTAACTACATTGTTGGATTCAATGGAACATTTCATTTAAAGTAGTTGACTATATGATTAAAATTAAATGAATTTATATATCGCTCGTGCTATTTCCTAGTCAGCATAATACCCACTGTATGAAAAAAGGAAAGTTAAAGAATAATAACGAAGTTGTAAAGAACCTCATAACATGGATGCACCTGGAAGACATAATGCTGAATGAACATTCTTTCTTGTTTAACAGGTGTGAGAGTGGAAATCACAAGTTAGAGGGGACGTTAGCTTGCTAAGGAGGAAGGTAATCTACAGTGATAGAGAACTTGGCAAAAATGGTGACGCCTGGAGAGGATCCTGGGAGGTTTCCAAGAGTTAAAGGCAACAGAGATAAAACTGGAATTCAAACTGGATTCAAATACTCAATCTTGCAGTAGTAGTGATTTATAAGTAAATGGTTGGATGGTCACACAGGCTGAACAGGTGTGGGAGGGAAAGTTAGGCATATGTGCACAAGCATATACATTTATGTAAGTATATGTACCTTTGCTGAAATATATATTCATGAATATGTTAACCGAGTTATGAATACTTCTTAGACATAGCCATGCTTTTTGAGGGGATAAGTTATTGGATGTGAGTGATAAGGACCATAGTCTCAAAGCACACCGATGTCAACTGGCTTAACGTGTTTCAAAGACGTCTTCTACATCCCATTTCATTTGATAAACAGTGATGATGGGATTTTAAAACCTCATGAGCAGCCATTTAAGGTGCAAATATTGGTATCTTCCTGTCCTGAGAAAGAAGAGTGGTGAAAAATCTGAAGTAAAACTCGGGGGGGGTGGGAAGGTCAGGTCACTGGTCAGATAGAGATTGGTAGAAGCCCAGAGACTATAGTTTTTAGATACCTCCCTTCAGATCTGAAACTGAACTCATGCCCTTGGCTCAGTTTCCAACCGATAAAAGATATAAGGGGTAAGAATAACATTAGGGAGGGGTGCACACCTTATAGTAGTCAACCATTTGAGTTCACATGGACAAACTGCAGAAGACTTAGGGAAGAATGGGGTGAGGGGATGAGTGAAGTTACATTGCGGAAAGTGCAATGAATTGACATGAAACAAAATGCATGTGTGTGTGAGCTACTGGTGTGCAAGGGTCTGCACTTACCACTTAGATTTATTTAATGTCCATTAACTTCATTTAGTTTTGTCCTGGGGCTTGTTACTAATACTGCTCTAAACATTTCTTGCATAAGCTCTGAATTTCGAGATCTGACAGATACTAGTATACAGCTATTATCTTATTTTTATTTCAGTAAAATATCTTGCTAGCTTCCTCTTTTTCAGTTTGGCTTGCCAATTTTTTTTGTACCTCTCCTCTGCTGTTCAGAAATTTTTCATCTTTTCAAGCACTATGTGGTTTTGCTAAGCTTCTAATATTTCTGCTGTTCTTTTCTATCACCACCTCCCCTCCCCCACTTCCCCTGATTTATCTTGGTTTTCCTTCTGTTGCTCACTGAGTTGAATATTTTGCTTGTTTCCTATTCCCTAACTCTGTTGCCTTCATAAATAAGACATGAGCTTACTGGTACCTGCTTTTATTCTCCTTTGCCCATTTACATCCATAATTTCAATTGTGGATTGCTTTTGATGTGATGTTTATTGCTTTGTTTTACTCTGTGGGTCTCTTGAATTTAGTTCCAAGGAAGAAGAATCCAATGTTAAATTTAGTCTTTTCTCTTTGGAAATTATGTGCTTTACTCTGTTGTTGTTCCCACCCCCTGTCATCGAGTCAATTCCAATTTATAGTGACCTTAAAGAACAGAATAGAACTTCTCACTTTGGATTTCTAAGGATATAAATTATTCCCAGAGCAAAAACATTCCTCTTTCTCCGATGGAGCACACAGTGGATTAAAATTGCTCTCCTCGGTGTTAGCAGCCCAGCTCATTCCCTACTACAAACCCCAGGAAACCTTCTGGTTTTGCTGTTAGGATCACTGTGAGTGGAAACAATGTGACAGCGTCCATCTACAGCAGAACAAAAAAACCCTAGGCCTTCAGCCATCCCCATAATTGCTGTCTTTCCAGCCACTGTGTCAGTTCAACTCATTGAAGTCTCCCTCTTTAGAGCCTTCTGACCACACCTGTGTTCCAAGACAAATTTTTGTCCAGATTCCTTAAAATCTTTCTTTATCATAAATCTTAAATTGTAATATAATGTCTTAGATGTGGGATTTTTCCTCCCTTTTGTGTTCTATTTGTTTCTTATATTTGAAGGCTTTTCTTGTCCCTCACCATGAGAAAACTTGGTCTTTACAACCTCAATTGTTGATTTATGACCAAACATGACCTTGAGTATATTCCACTTGAACTTAAGAGAACATCTCAAGAATAATTTGACACATTGAACAGTAATAACTAAAGACCAGATAAATTATGGGATGACAATAATAATATACATGAAGAAAGTAAAGAACACTATGTTAGTCTGGGTAGACTAAAAAACAAATCCATGGGCATGCATATGTGTATAATAAAGTTTTATATTGAGAAAATATTCCAGTCCATCCAAACCCAAGTCCAATATTATTCCATGTGTCCAATACCAATCTCTAAAGCCTTCTTCAAACTCACAAAACACATATAATGACGCCCAATGCAGAAAGATCACAGGTCAATGGGTGGGAAGGCTTATAGATCCAGGAGTATTGTAGGCATCTCAGCACTGGCAGAGGTCTCCCCACATGCCTTCTCCAGCTAAGGGCACTAAGCATAGTTACATGTGTCTTGTCAGCTGCTATGTCCCCCAGGGAGTAAGCAGAGAGAGAGAGAGAGAGAGAGAGAGAGAGAGAGAGAGAGAGAGAGAGAGAGAGAGTGTCCCCAGCCTCCATGGAGGAAATACATGAGTTCCCAGAATCCTCAGAAGAAGGTCATGCCCACACAAAGGTTTCATTGACCATATCTTGATTGACAAGATAGACTCCACTCCTACACTCTTAATCCTCAAATTGCCACCAGCTGATGTAACTACCACAATCACAAATAGATCAAAAAGGATGTCAAAAGAGATTCTGCAACTTGCTTTAGAACAAGGCACCAGGAAGAAGTTTTCAAAGGGCAGCTCAAAAAAACAAAATACAGTTATATAACTAAATGCACAAAGACTTTGATTTAGAAAACCAAAGGAAATGAGTGTGACTCCAGGCTGAAAGAACTGAAGAAGAGTGTCAAGCCTTGAGTTATAATACTAAATGCCACAAGAAGCATCATTGTTTCAAGAATTGTTCCACATACATGATCAATAATGCTGTATTGTTAAAAGAAGAAGATTAAGCTAAACTGCAGGCATTAGCAAAACAGGGTCTCCAGGAAATAGATAGATTACCAATTTAAATTCTTCAAAAAGCTGATAAAACACTGGAAGCACTCACTTATCAATGCCAAGAAATTTGGAACACTGTTACCTGACCACCTGGTGAGAAGAGATTTGTATATTATTTATTCAAAAGAAAACTGACCCATGCCCAAGTATAACTTTGCTGAGGTTAATTCAAACCACTTTTGGCAGTATACTGACAGTGCAGTGCCTGCTGTTCAAACTGAATACGAAAGAGGCATGGAATGAGGGGTATCATTGCCAATGACAGATGGATAAAATCAGAAAACATTTGAAAGATGTTATATCTGTGTTTATTAACTATGTAAAAGCACTGGATTGTGTGGGTCATAAAAAAGCTATGAATATTATGAAAAATGGAAGTTCAAGAGTACTGCATTGTGTTCATGCAGAACCTGTACATAGACCAAGAGGAAGTTGTTCAAACAAAGCATAAAGATGCTGCATGGTTTAAAAGCAGTAAAAGTATTCATCAGGGTTGTATCCTTTCATCATCATATTTATTCGATGTGTATGTTGAACAACTAATCTGACCATCTAAGCTACAAGAAGAAGAACCTTACCTCAGGATTAGAAGAAGACTTATTAATAACCTAATATGCGAATAACAAAATTCTGCTTGCTGAAGTCAAAGAGGACCTGAGAGTTGATGAAGATCAAAGACTATAACCTTCAATATAGTTTACAACTCAATGTAAAATAAAAGTCCACCCAGCTGGACCAATAAGCACCATCAAAATAAATGGATCTACAGTCAATTTATGGGAATCAATGGTCAGGAAATCGGACATTGTATTGCACTGGGAAAATCCGCTGCTGCAAAATAAACAAACAAATTGTCAAAAAGCAGAAATATTACTTTGACCCAAGTCAGGATATTTTCAGTTGTTTCATAAACATGTGAAAGCTAGACATTTAACAAGGAAGATCAAAGAAGTATTGGTGCCTTTGAATTATGGTGTTAGCATATTAAATAAGAATATTTAGAATATTAAATAAGTCATGGACTTTGAAAAAAAAAAACCCAAAAAATCTGTTGAGAGTACAGTCAGAATGTTCCTTTAGAAGGGATGATGATGAGAGTGTCTCATCTCCTTTGGACATGCCACCAGGAGGGACCAGTTTCTAGAACAGACTGCATAGTTGATGAAGCATGAAGTAAGAGACCTTCCACAAGAAGGACTGGCAGCAGCGGGCTCAGTGGCACAAACACCTGAATGAGTGTGCGTGTGGTGCAGGGTCTTTGTTGTGCTGTACGTAGGTGACTATGAATCGGAAACATCTCTCCGGTAACTAACAACAACCCAGGTAAAGTGAATTTTGTGGAAATTATCTGATTTTACATGGAAGAGAGAGCACTAGGGAGCTAAATTTGCAGGAGGGCAAAAGTGAGTCTTCGTAGGAAATGATGCAGGAAGAAAAAACCAAATAAATCCCCTATGCTATCATATGAAAGCCAGTAGCTTCCAAATCAGAACTTTTCTTCCAGGGCCTCTGAAACTATAAAGACAGAACATATGGCCTTTCTCTCCTCGGGTAGACCATCTCTAATGCTACATAATGCACACACTTGCTCTCTTACCATTTTAAGGATCACGTTAAATCAGACCTTATCTTTTTTATCTTTTTCTCCCCCAGAGTCAACCTACCGCCATCAAGCAACTATTGATGATGAAGTGTTTTCCATGGAGATACTCGATACCGCTGGACAGGTGAATAAAGATTTTGACTAAAACTTTTTTAGCTCTAATAAAAATAAGTCATATAGATATGTTCCCATCAATTAACTTAGGCAACATGCGATACCAAAAACTTTCCTCTTGTTTTGTAGTCATTTTTATATATTAACATATCTGCACTCTTGTATGCATCCTTATGTGGATGAGGAGGTGTTTGAAAGTTCAATATTTCCATGATAGAATTGTTCATCAATGTTTTATGAGATAAGATATTTATAAATGTTCAATCTTAAAATATTTTTTGGAAATGCTTAGATGGCTTTACTGAAAAGTTCTCAGACCCTAGTATATAATATGATTCATTGAGAAACATCGTATTAATGTAAGGGGACTTCAAAAATTTTGTGGAAAATGTAATTAGAAGGTAACAGAATTTCTCCACAGACCACTTAAGGCTCCCTTATATTTTGCTCCACATTTGCAGATATTCAACCACAAGGATCAGTATAACAGTGAAGACCTGGAAAGCAAATTGTTCCCTAAGACTAGCTAATTTTATTTCAGAATAGTTTATTCTAGAAATCTCTTCTGAAGTACTTTTCAATATCTTAACAAGACACACTCTATTAAAAGTCTGAGTCATAAAAATTGTGTTAGTCTGAATAGACAGAAAAACAAATTCACAAACATGCATATGCATATAAGGAAGACGTTTATATACAAGAGGAATGGAACACTGAGAAAGCATCCCAACCCAATCCAGTCCAAGCCCGTATGTCCGATACCAATCTATAAAGTCTTCTTCAGACTCACGAAGCACGTGCAATGACACCAGGACAATCACAGGCCAGAGTGCAGAGTTTTGTGTATCTAGTGGTGGTAGAAGGTTCTCAGCACTGGCAGAAGTCTCCACATGACTTCTTCGGCCCCAGAGGTCTGGTTCCATCAGGGCAAGCCAATATGGCTCCTCCTCGGGCTCCTCCAGGTTCCAGGACTCAGGATCTGTCAGCATGCTGCCATGTTGTCTTGTCAGTTGAGGGTCCCAAGGAACTGAACTGATAGTCTCTCACCTCCACAGGGGAAATACCGAAAGATTTCCCAGAATTCTCAGATAACCATGCCCACACAGAGGTCTCAATGGCTATCTCCAGATTGACAGGCTAGACTCCACCCCATACTCCCAATCATGAAATTGATACCAAAGTACATGACTCCCACATGAATAACTTATTTTTGAAATAATTGCTATAAAACGTGTTTTGAGATTACAAAGTATTCCCATCCTTGATCGATTTAATCCTGAAAGCTAGAAGTGATCGCTGATTCCTTGTCATTGACATATGACTGTAGGATGAACTCCATATTTAATCCAAGAAATGTTCTTGCAAAGAAGGGTCCACTTTTCCTACCCATTACTCCACCTCCTTCCTTTAGGATCTAGTAACAAAAAAAAAAATCCATATTGTAAATGCCAAGGCAGCAGAGCAATATCTTATATGCTTCCAGGATTCTTTGAGCCTAGAAAGACAAGGCTCTTCCTGCCCACTCCTCTCCCCCACCCGCTGCCCCTTTGGGAACTATTTCAAATGTGTGCCATATTTGAGGTTAGGGAACATTTTAGGGTGATAAGGTAAAAACCCCATTTTAACTTTTGATATCCTGTATAATTCTCCACTGTTGTTCTTCCTCTGCTAGCTAATTGTCTATAATCTGAAAAGTAACAATTAAGAAAAAAGAACTTCATTGAGCTGTGACTAATTATGATCCCGAAAGGGTAGTTAGGAATGATCTGTCTGTGACTAATTGGTCCATTTATTAATTGTGATTAAAAGTCTGAGGCAATATGCTCAACTAAGACCTTTGTTTCTTTATAGATCTTGTGATGAGATTTAATGATGTGTCAAGAAAAAATTAGAAGCAGAAAATTAAATCCTTTGTATGCGTAAGCAATGCTTCTATTCCAAACCAATTGTCTACACAGATGCACTTCCTCAGACTACCAATAAATTCTAACTACCCGTCCTATGTTGTACTAGGGTAGATTTAATTTCAACTGATAACACAGTAATGAAGGAATCACAATTAGAAAAACTCATTGCCATCAAATTGATTCTGCCATGGAGCAGCCCTGCCCATGACAGCTATCTCCAGACCTTTTGACTGCGATTTTTCTTTGCCCACAGGAAGACACCATTCAGAGGGAAGGGCACATGCGATGGGGGGAAGGCTTCGTGCTGGTCTATGACATTACCGACCGAGGAAGTTTTGAGGAAGTGCTACCACTTAAGAACATTATAGATGAGATCAAAAAACCCAAAAATGTGACTCTCATCTTGGTTGGGAACAAGGCAGACTTGGACCACTCCCGACAGGTTAGTACAGAAGAAGGTGAGAAGCTGGCAACAGAGTTGGCGTGTGCTTTTTACGAGTGTTCTGCCTGCACCGGAGAAGGAAACATCACTGAGATATTCTACGAGCTGTGCAGGGAGGTGCGCCGCCGGAGGACGGTCCAGGGCAAGACGAGGAGACGCAGCTCCACCACACACGTCAAGCAGGCCATTAACAAGATGCTCACTAAAATCAGTAGCTAGATAGCTCCGTTCCTACGGAGGCAGATCGAGCAGTTGGAAACACTCGCCTATTTCGTTCCTTCCCAGAATGAAATGGAATACTTCATTCCTTGTTTTGATTCTGAGAAATGTTGGGACATCCTCCCCGTCCCAGCCTCTCATGTCTTGGGAAGCTTTAGAGTGTTGTAGGCACTTGCTGTGTGGACAATTTCCCTCTTTCCTGCTTGAATAGCTAGACTTTAATGCAGTTTGAATATGCAGTCTTAATTTGGTTGGGTTCACAGTCAGCTGTTTTCAGGCATCTTCACCTTGCTTAAGTTTAGAGATAGTCATTTTTAGACTCCATTTCATCAAAGATTACAAATGATTACCTTAAAAGTCTAGGATAACACAAAATATAATAAAAACAGGACACAGTTATTGGAGCAGGAAATAAAGCCTTGCTATGATTTGAAGTGATGATTTTCAAATTATCTTAAATCCCACCATTTTCAAATATTTCCTTTGTAATGGAGTTCAAGTTGAGCTACTTCTCTGACTCAAACATTATTTAATTATAACAGGCAGCAAGATTCCTCAGTTCAAATACTGTTAGACCGTTTCTCATTAATCTCATGGTGATGCAAAAGCATTAAGAATCTTTCACCAACCCCCAACTATACAGACCAACTGAGTTACAGAAAAGAACCATTCCTAAGTGTACTTTAAGTTAAAGTTGTAGGTAATCGGAACCACTGCATGCAGTTTTTATATAGTCATTCTTTATTGCAAGACAGAAGTCCTGGTGGCCTAGCAGGTTACTTGTTGGTCTGTCTGTTGTCCTCAAGGTCGGCAGTTTGAAACCACCAGATGATAGATGGAAGATAGATGAGGCTTTCTACTTATAAATATTTCTAATTTCGAAACCCAAAGGGGCAGTTCTACCTAACTGTGCCAACAGGTCACAATGGGTAGAATTGAATAAATGGCAGGGAGTTTTTTGTTTGTTTGTTTTAGATTGAGTGCAAGAAATGGCTTGAAACCTTTTCGAAGATTTAAAAGATGCACTTGCACTAAGTGAAGGTGATTGTGTGAAGAAGACTGTGTTGCCAGGGGGATTAATTTGGTCCTTTCAGAGTGAGCATAAGTTTATATAGCATTGAGGGCAAGTAGGAGATATCCATAAGATATTCATAACACAGAGACGTGCTGAATATAAAATCCTAGTAGAGTTAGGCGTGCCTGATTCATCTCTCTACTTACCACCTTAGTAGAAAGATAAACAATTAATAGCAGTGAAGTTTAACTATTCCTTCATCAGAGGGCCAATGTTCTGTATCAGCCACAGACAGAAAAACTCACCTCTGATTTATTGAGTTGACCACATGGCTTCAATTTTGGGGTAAATTAATCCAATTCAGAGAATACAGAAAAGAATAGAAGGTTAAAGTTCATTATACTGGAAACATGTTTGTAAAACAGATTTTGTATTGTAGAAATATAGCAAATAACTGATATGACTTTATGTTGTTTTTCTCCCTGTTACGCCCCCTATAGATTAAGATTTGGGCACTTTATTTTAAAATAAAATATATATCTTTTACATCTGTATGTATTTATAAATGCATAAGTATATGTATAAAATTTGTAAGAGTTGGAAGCTTTAATTCACCAATGCATTTGGAAAATTTTGTGTAGCTGATTTAATTTTATGTGATTATAATAAAAAGCCTCATTTTCATATCTGTCACCTCCTGGTAATTTTCTTGTGATAACATGAAGGAGTTGTCGTTTGGGAACGCAATTGAATTGCAATTTATGAATCAGTGAACCGAAAATTAAATGAGCTCCTGAACATAATAGCTAATATATTTGGAGTACTTAAGCGCTATTTTAAGCACTTCATTATCTCATCAAATCCCCACAAAAAACCCTATGTGAGAGAAAATAGTGCACACGTAACTGTGAACATGTGGGTACTGACCCACAGGGAATATTTGCACAGCTATTTTGTGGTAGAGACAAGATTTTAGCTCATAGTATCAAAGTCCAAAATCTACACTGTTACTCTATGGAGTTTTATGGGGCTAGAGACAAATGAGAGGGAGGGAAAACTTGTTTTACTCATGCATGTAATAATCAACAAGTACTGAGGCTTTCCATATATTTTGGACACATAACTTTGCACAAGTCAGTCATTTGATGAGTCCGAGATGAACCTTAAGGACAGAACCAAGCAGAACACATAAAGCAAAGTTGTTTTGATATCGAACATGGGAAACTCTTACGATTGTGCCAGCTGCCTTATAAGTGGCTGAGGTTCAGGTTTCAGGGAACAATCTTGGAAGAGAGGATGGAGACTTACTGATTTTAAGAAATAAAAACCAGAGTTTGGAGAGGTCAAAATATATGAATGTATAGATAAATGTTGAGAAGAGAAAGGCACAGGGAGAAATCTCCAGAGATCTCCAGAAGAGAGTTCTTTTCAGTCTTTGGCTGAGCGCAGATTTGTGGGACAGAACTACATGAGGCTAGAGAAAGAAGCACCAAAAAATCAGAAGGCCAGCATTTTAGAAAATATAATACTAAGGTTGGAGACAGTTTGTATTCCTACTTGCCAGGTCATAAGAATACTTACACTACACAAACCATAAGGCAGAGTTCTCAAAAAATTACGAGTCTAAATCAACCCTAAATCTGACTCCAGCTCTAAAAAAGATTACTGTGTAGAAGGACTAAAACAGTCCTTGTCAGGATGCATTTTCTTTGTATCTCAATTTCCTCTTTTGCACTTACATATTAGTCTAAATTGCCAAGGAGAATGAAGCCTGTGGCATACAGCGGGTTTCCAAGATTATAAATGGTGTAACCCACAGCATCACTACGACTCATCAAGGGGTCCAGTATACATATAATTACAGCTCCAGAAATGGAGGTGGGTGATGATGGGGTGGAGGGAAAGATTGAAACAAACAATGACTAAAGTAATTTTTATTGAGATGAGATGAAAATTATCAACCCATCATTTCATGGGGCTCAATAGACTCCAAAAGTACTAGTGAAAAAAATACCAAGTACAAGAAAATCAAATTGTTTAAAAAAGCATTGATAATGAGAAATTTTGGAAAGAAACCAGAGGGAGTAAAAATATCCATTCTGTAAAGAGAGACAAAGAATGATAGACTTTACTTTCCAAACAATGCAAACTAAAAGATTTGCCCGATTCCTTTAAGTTGTTAAAGAAAAAAAAAATCAGCTTATAATTCTGTTCCAAATGGAAAAAAGATGATTTCATATGATAAAAGAGCTCGTTGAATTTCCCACCGGTGGATCTATACTGCCAGAAAATTTAAGACTGTTTCCCCAGAAGGAAAATATAAATAAAGAGGACAGGTCTCTATGAGAATTTAAAAGGTGTGTTGTTGTTGTTGTTGTTTCCTAATTTTAAGTCTTTTTTGATGATAATCTCATTTGAACAATGTATGGGTTTATAACATATGGAGAAGTAAAATCTATAAAACTAATAAAGGACAGGAGGGGAAAGAAAGTATAAGTTGAGAGTTTCTTAAATTATGTAAAATGTAATAATACAACATTTGCCCCACTTTCCTTGTCATCGAGTCAATTCTAACTCAAAGTGACCCTGTATAGGGTTTCTGAGACTGTAAATCTTTATGAGGGCAAAAATTCTCATCTTGCTCCAATATTATAAACTTGAGAGCAAATGTTGAAACAATAAAACAAGCTTCTTAGTCAAAAACCAAGGCCATCAAGTCAATGCTGACTCAGTGACCCTGCATGGGGTTTTCAAGATTGTACATCTCTATATGAAATGGAATCACAGGAAAAACAAAAATGATCCAAAAGAAGAAATTAAATAACCAGATGAATAAAAATAAGATAATAACTTTACATTTAAATCTATAACCTTATTAAGTTAAATGAGCAACAAAGACACGGTTCTCCACATCCAACTTTGGTGAGTAGCAAGTGGGATCTTAAAAGCTCATTAGCAGGCACTGAGCATCCAACTATTGTCTCTCGTCATCTAATGGAAAGAACTGTGAGGAAAATCAAAGATGCAGAGGAGCAGTCAGTCCAGTGGACACTGCAAACATCCGTCCAGAGAATCCTGACCAGAAGAAAGAGATAGCACCTGGCAGCCACTACCAACTTCTCAGAAAGGGATGACATTAGGAGGTCCTGGTTAAAGGAGGAGAGAAATATGAAACAGAAGTAAAGACCATGGGAAGGATCGGGTCAGAAAGAGACTAGTGGGATGCCCAAGAGAGGGTCTTTGAATCACTATTCTGCTCTGAAATGGATTTCTTCCCTGTGGCTCAATTTCCAACCAAGCAATAGCCAAAGTCAATGTTCAAACAAACTAGACAAAGGGACCAAAAAGAAAAGGAAAGTACACACATCGTAGGCTAATCAACCAGTTAAGACCAAAAAAGCAGCATCTATCCAAGGAAAAATTTCAGAAGGATGAGAAAAGGAGAAATGGGAATAGGAAACACAGGGAGGAAACGTGACAAGTGACTTTCTACTGTGAGGGGTGCAATCAAAATTGTTGAATAGAAATCTCTGTAAACCTTCACCCAAGACATAAATATATTTGAAACTCTAAGTTGGTGAACATCAATTAAAAAGTAGAAGTTTTCAGATAGGATAGTAAAAGCTACCCACATAATGCCTACCCAAGAGCCACATTAAATATAAAGATACTGATAAGCTAAAAATAAAACTATATGAAATATATACTATGTGAAAATTAATAAAAAGGAAGCTGTAGTAGTGTCACTATCAAAATACAGGCTTAAGACATAGGGAGAGGCATTTCTTTTCTTTAACCACTTTAATGGGTGGTTTTCCTGCTCTTATAGCAATCCATAAATCCATTGTATCAAGCACATTTGTACATATGCTACCTTCATCCTTTTCAAAATATTGTCTTTCTACTTGAGCCCTTGGTATTCCACCCCCATCCCCGCTCCCACCCTCATGAACCCTTGAAAAATTATAAATTCTTACTATTTTCATATCTTACAGTCCTCTATCTGTCCTCTATCTCCCTTCAACCATTTTTTGTTGTTGTTCATCACAGTTGGGGGGGGGGGCTAAGGAGGAGGTGTTATATGTCAATCATAGCAATCATTTCCCCCTTTCTTCTCCACCACCTTCCCCTTACCTCATGGTATCACTACTTCCAGTATTGTTCCTGAGCAGTTTATCTGTCCTGGATTCATTGTGTTGAGTGCTCTTATCTGTACTAGTGTACATGCTCTGGTCCAGCCAGATTTGTAAGGTAGAACTGGTGTCAAGATAGTGTGTGTGTGTGTGTGTGTGTGTGTGTGTAGAAAGCTTTAAAGAACAAGAGGAATGTTTTTGTTTCATCAGTGCTCTACTGCATCTTGGCTGGCTTGTCCCTTCCTTATGACCCTTCTATAAGGGGATGTCCAATTGTCTACCGATGTGCTTTGAGTCTCCATTCTACCACTAACCCTCCTTCATATTGATATAATTGTTTTGAGTTTTCTGATCCTCATACCTAATCTTGTTGGCATACCTCATGATCACACATGCTGGTATGCTTCTTCCATGTGGACTTTGTTGCTTCTCAAATAGATTGCCTCTTGTTTATCTTCAAGCCTTTAGGACCCCAGAGGTGATATATTTTAAAATTTGGACACCATCAGCTTTCTTCGCCACATTTGCTAATGAACCCATTTTGTCTTCAGAGACTGTGTCTGGGAAGATGAGCAGCACTGAATGCCAGGTTATTAGAACAAAATGTTCTTATGTTGAGGGAGTATTTGTCTCATATCTTAATACTTAGCACATAGATCGATGTAAGTACCTATCATTACATATAAATATATGTACATATATAAGTGCCTGTATTTATATATCTATAAATATCCTTTGCCTCCTAATTCTTTCCTGTGTTTCCTTTTACTTTCTTCTTATCCAGCTATCATTTTCAACCTTCACTTGGTTTTCAGTAATACCTCTCAGCTGGATTGCACTTGATCAACCTCCTACCAGGCATTCTATGGCCTTCATGCCATCAATTTCAGGCGCAATCATTTCCCCTTTCTCCCCAGTCAGCTTCCCCTTACCTCAAGGTATCACCACTTCCAATATTGTTCCTGAAGAGTTTGTTGGCCCCCAAGCCCTTTCTTTCCCCTACCTCCCCCTCATCCATGCCCCACCAAAATTGTTGGTCCCATTGTTTTCTTCTCAGGATTGTTTATTCTGCCTGTCTTATATAGATAGACATGGGGGTAGGGTGAGCCTATAAATAGTTCCAGGTCTGCCTATTAATCTTTATGAATGTTTTCAGATCAAGTCTGATGAGGTGCCAAGCTCTGCCCCTGTTTTGCTCTTCACCGCTTTGCTCCCATTGCTGTTCTATTGCCCTCCCTTTGTATTGCAACCTGGTGCAGAGGAGTCCAGACTGGGCACAATTCCTGCACTGTGTGTCCAATATTGTCCCCATAGGATGATGAGCCACTAAAGGGACCCTTTGTCTGTTGGTGGGGTCAGCCCTGTGGTTCTCTCTGCACCTTGGTTGGCTACTTCAAGCAGGAATATCATCGTCAGGGCTTGCTGGGTTAGGATGTGGTCCACTTTCTCTCTTCTTCCCTCGTATTGTGCTCCCATGTGTTCAGAGCACACCCGTCCCTCTCCCCGTGCTGTATCTTCAGTCCTGTCCCCTGCTGTGCATTCCTCTGGGGAGGGGGTGGTTCATGTAGCTGACATTGGGGTCAGCCCTGCAGACTTCTCTGTTGTTTCACTGTTTCATGCCAGCATGTTACCTTCAAGTCTTGGCCTACCAGGTTGAGATCTGGTCCCTCGCTCCCTTCCCTGTGGAGACATAAACAATGCCCTCCCCATGGGCGGGTTAGCGCCCTGTCCCACCACTCCCACCCCTTACCCATGCCTTCTATTATTTATATATTTTGTTTGTTTGTTTCCCCTTTCCCCTCCTTTTTAGTTGGCTTCCATGTATATTCCATGGATCTGGACCTCGCCCTGGGAATTTATGCATTCAGCCCCTTTTCCCTTATGCCCCTTGTGCTTTTTTAACTTTACCTCAATGGACTCATGTTATACTTGTTCTTTTGTGCTTGGCTTACTTTGCTTAGCATCATTTCCTCCAACTCTTCCCATGCAATAGTGTGCTTCATGTGTTCCTCACTGCTTTATAGGTATGCATAGTGCTCCACTGTGTGTGTGTATCAGGGTTTTTTGATCCATGTCTATCTATGGAAACTTAGGTTGTTTCCAATTCTTTGCAATTATGAACCATCCCATGATGAACATTGAAGTGCAGATGTCTGGTTGTGGTCTGTTTCCTGCCTAAAGAGAGACATTTCATAAAGGAGTTAATTTGAAAGGACCTAACATATTTAGGTATGTTGTACTTAATGATGTGTGCTTCTAAGGAAAGAACTACAAAATACAGAAAGAACTTAATGTAAAATAGACAAATCAGACTTCCAAAAAGATGTGAGACTCAGACAGGCTTACTCAGATCCTCTCCAACAATGGTTCTCAACCTTCCTCATGCCGTGACCCTTTAACACCAATCCTCATGTTGTATGACCCCTAACCATAAAATTATTTTTGTTGCTACTTCATAACTGTAATTTTGTTACTGTTATAAATTATAATGCAAATGTCTGATGTACAGCATGTATTTTCATTGTCAAAAATTAAACATAATTAAAGCATAGTGATTAATCAAAAAAACAATTTGTAACTATATATTATAAAATATTTCTTAAAATTTTAATACTTTATTGGGAACTCTTACATCTTTTATCACAATTCATACATTCATCCAGTATGTCAAGCACATTTGCACATAAGCCGCCATCATCATCTTCAAAGCATTCTTTCTCTACTTCATGCCCTGATATCAGCTCCCCATTTCTTCCCCTTCCCTCCCTCACAAACCCTTTGAGAAGTTGTAGATTTTTTTCCCAAATTTTTTTTGGTGGGGGGGAGGCATCACTGCCCTCAGGTGGTGGGAGTAGGAGGCCCAGCCTTTGCTCCGTGGAGCTGGAATCAAACCTCCATCCCAGTGGGCCGCAGTCCCGCGCACAACCACTACGCCACGGGGGCTCAGCCCCTTTTTCCCCAAATTTTACATCATCCTCCATTGCCCCTCACCCACTTTTCTGTTATTTGTCCCCCTGGGAGGTAGCTCTAGATTGATTCTTGTCATTGATTCTCCCCCCACCATCCTCTAATCGAATTGATATCTTTACTCACATTGTTGGCCCTGAAGGGTCTATCTAT
>PVJH01029078.1:0-26488 GCA_004026705.1 Nesogale talazaci | reverse complement strand
AATCTGGAGAGAGAGAAAGAGAGATGTTAAATTCTGAGTCACTGATATAGTATCCTGGTGGTGCAGTAGTTACCCATTGCGCCGCTAACCACAAGGTCAGCAGTTCAAAACCATAGCCACTCCATGGGATAAAGACAAGGCTTTTTACTCTTGAAAAGAGTTACAATCTCATACATCCACAGGGGGTTGTTTTGAACTGCTGACCTAGTGATTAGCATAGTGCATAACTCACCCAACTGGTGTATGATCTTCTGTGTATATTCTCAATAATAATAAAAAAGCAACTGTTACCTCAAATAAATCTTCTTGAAGAAAACGAATTGGAATCTGATTTAGGGGCAAGGTTTCAGCAAAGGAAATGAGGACCTGTGTGGGATTTTGTTTTGTTTTGTTTTTTTTGTTTTTTGTTTTGGGGGCATCACTGCCCTCCGGTGGTGGGAGCGGAAGGCCCAGCCTTACTGCTGGACTTGAGCCTCCAAGCCAATGGGCCGCAGTCCGGCGCACAACCACTAGCCACCAGGGCTCAGCCCGTGGGATTTTTTTTTTACTGTGATTTGAGTGCAAGTTTTAGAGTATACGAGTTTTCCATTCAACAGTTCCTTGAATCAAAGTCCCCCCAAGGAAACCACACTCTGTCCACATCCTCCTGTCTACATCCTTTCCCACCCATCCTTCTCCTCTTTTCCCACCTTCTGTGCTTTGTTCCTTGGCAAATGCCGCCCTCTTGGTCTCAGACTGTTGTTTGTTCTGAAGAGTGCGTATCCCGCTGATGGTGGTGTTCATGAGGACAGATATGGCTATGGATTGGCTGCCAGTTGAGTCAGCGGCTTCAAGAATGGTTAAGGGAGGGATGAGCCCTGGTGGCGTAAGTGGTTGAGTGTGGAACTGCAGCCCGTCGGCTTGGCGGTTCAAATCGAGCCGCGGCTCTCAGGAGCGGCACTGGGTAGCACCCATGACCACCAGAGGCAGTGATGCCCACACACACACACACACATACCAAAAAAAAAAAAAAAACACACACAAGAATGGTTAAGGTATGATCTTGGGGTTCCACCACTCTCTGTCAGACCACTAGAGGAGACTCCTTAAAGAAGTGATTCTCGTTTTTCCCACCATATTGGAACCTGTGGGGAACAGAACTTCTAAACTGCAAATGTGTCTGGAAGGCTGGGGTCCAAGGCCATTTTCGCTGGCTATAAATGGGGACTATGGAATCAGAGGGAGCACACGGCTTTTCTTAAAATTGAAGGTGCTTACGCCCGAGATGAAACGGACTTTTATTTAGGCAAGAGATGTGCTTCTGTATATAAAGCAAAGAACAACACAGTAGCTCCCCCAGTGACAAACTTACCAAAACCAGAGCCATCTGGGGAAAGGTAATTCATGCCCATGGAAACAATGGCATGGTTTGGGCCAAATTCTGGAGCAACCTGCCTGCAAAGGCTATTGGAATCCATGTGATGCTGTACCCCTCAAGGATTTAAACTTAAAGATAAATAAAATTGTGTGTGTGTTTTTAAAGAAGTGGTTCTCAACTTTCCTCATACTGTGACCCTTCCATACAGTTTCTCATGTGGTGACCCTCCAAAACCATAAAATTATTTTTGTTGCTCCCCCATCACTGTCATTTTGCTACTGTTATGAATTGGGCAATCGCTGTGAAAGGATTGTTCTACTCCCAAAGGGGTCATGACCCACAAGTTGAGAACCACTGCCTTCACGTGAGGTTTCACAGAGGTGTGACTGCCAGACCTTGTCAGACAAGGCCTGGCAAAGGGAGGGAAGGGTTCCTTATTGAAGGAATGTCCTGAAATGAGCTGAGTTTAGGTAAAGTAACTAGATTCTAACATCGGCAAAGTGGGACACCATTGACGGGGGGATAAGTGGTGTAGAGGGGGAAAATCAGGACTTTTTTAAAACACTGTGGGACGCGGGGAAAATTGTTTAAAATCAGACTGTCTCGCCAAAAGCCGGACGTCTGGTCACTTTAGTTAAGGGGACTGTTCTTGATTAGGGAGAAAGACTCAAGGTAAAGGATGAGAGATCATTGTAACGAAGGTCGGATTAAGGCAAAAGCCATCTCCTCCTGTACTTTTGTTCACATCGCTCACCTCCTTCTCTGCCTTTCCGAGGCTGCCCGACTTGTTTCCTAGACTCTCAAGTCTTGCCTCCCCACAACCTCACTCAGTCCCTCAGGGATGGACTTAAATTTAACAGGGCTTCTCCGAGATGGGAAACTCTTGATCCTCCCCTATGGTCCTATCCTAGTGAGCGCTGGTGGAGGACTTCCAGTAGGGTGGCCGAATAAACAAGTAGGTTAAGGCCTCTCCTGAGTACTTCTCAGATGATATCACTTTTGAGGACTGTCAGCTATTTCAATTCTTAGTGCTGCTCTGATGGAAGAAGTTGAAGGTTTAAAACTGTGTGAGGCCAGGTTCTCTAGAGAAACAAAACCAGGACATTCATGAGTTGATAGATAGATGATAGAGCAATACGTAGATTTATACAGCAAGAAAGAAATATAACAACTGATTAGTAGAACTGAGGTTTCAGTTCAACTCACTTCTGTGGAATGGTTCATATGCTGGAAGTCCTTGAACTCACATGGACTTCCCAGTTCTCCAGAGCTGGAGAAGCCCTGCCAGCGCTGAGATGATTGGAACACCACTGGATCCACAAGACAGCAGAGTCCTCCCTAAAGCAAGGCAAGCAGAGTCTGTCCACCTGCAACAATCACTAACAGTCAGTAGCTTGAGAGCTTAGGGAAGCAGGCCCAGAAGGGCTGTGGAACACAAGCCACGCAAGGCGACAGGGTTCATCAGTTTCAAGTTCAAGTGATGTACTATTATGTACACACCAGTAGCATGGTGAAGCAGATCTGGAAGGAGCCTCAAGCTCTAGCTGCATGATCCAGGGACTGGCCTGGTCCACAGGTGGTGTAGCTCACAGGTGGAGGTCGGGAACTTAGCTATAGAAGCAGCACAAACACTCCAGCACACACTGATCACTAGGGAGAGAGAGAGAGAGAGAGAGAGAAAGAGAGAGAGAGAGAGAGAGAGAGGCAGGCCTTGCAGAACCATTTATCTCTTTGTCCTCCAATCAAATTGAGACCTAATTAATCTCACATGTTCCTATTGGCCAGGTTTGCACAATAAACCTATCACAGTGACCATTTGTAGAAAGAGGCTGTAGGATTGTGGAAGTGCACTTAAAAACGGACCATTTTCCAGTCAATTCTATTCTGTTCTCACTCTTTCTTTAAGACCCTAAAAAACAAATAGCCCAACATAATCTAAAGATGGGCCACCACTGGAAACTCTCCTGTTGAATTCTATTGTTTCCATCCATGAGTTGTTTGGTTAGTTTATGTCTTGGCTTCTCCTTATTTAAAACAAGCTTACACAACCCACTGCCTCTTTGCTCAGATGTTTTAGGGTTCTCAGTAGGGGTTGATTGTGCATGTAGCTCCACTGTACTTCTCACTGTCTGTGGGGTATGTCAGGATTTAAATTCCATTGTTAACTTTGAGATTTCAAAACCCCAACAAGCAACCCTGTTGCCATGGAGTTCATTCTGACCCAGGGCAGCATCCCCATGTGCTTTGGAGTAGAACTGCACCCCATAGGGAGTGTCAGTGCCTATAATCTTATGGAAAGGAGTCCTGGTGTGGAGTGTCAAGCGTTAAGCTGCTGGCTGAAAAGTTAACTGTTAGAACCCACCTAGTGAGTGGCTCCACAGGAGACAGGTCTGGCAATCCCTTTCCTTCCCCCCAAATACTGTGCCACTCATGATTGCTCAATTTTTGGAGTCCAATGAGTACAAGGGAAATTCTATATGTTTCTACCTCCACTCAAGGGTAAAGCAAACTGGAATGTCCTTCAATTGAGAGTGTCCTGTTTTTCCTCTGTTGACTGCCTGAAAAACCACAACTATACTGCAATCCTTCACATGACAGGGTCCATTCAACCCCCTAGAGGGCCTGGTGGGGATCATTGGAAGACTGGCCTGGTATCAGAATTCTATGGGGCAGGGAAACTCTAGGCACATGGGCTCGGTGATACGTGTTTTTCATTTTTGATCAGTGACCCTTGATGGAGTCAACCACCAACCTTGTGTTTAGTAACCTGTGGTAGTTATATAATCTGTTGTTAATTTGAGAGAATTGAGAGTGAAGAGGTAGCGTTAACCCATAAACCAGGTGGCAGCTTGATGGCCTCATTTGGAGGTGCTAAAGAGATAAATAGGTGGGACACAGGTTCAGTCCCTGAGAGGCGTTCTTGTTGACAAGCCACATAGAGACAAGCTGATGACAGCTAGAACCTTGGAGCTGGAGAAGCCACGTGAAGACCCCTGCCAGCGCTGAGGTGATTGGAACACCACTGGATCCACAAGACTTCCCACCCAATGGCCTATGATCTTCCTGCATTTGGCATCGCTGTGTGTGTTGATGAATTGAAGGGAACTTTATAGATTGGTATCAGACATATGGGCTAATATTGGACTGACGGACTTGATCTGGATTGGGCTGGAATATTTTCTCAATACTCAGGTGCTCTTGGTAGAAAAAGCTTTTTCTTATACACATATGAATGCTCATGAATTTGTTTCTGTAATCTACCCAGACTAACACATAATCCAACAAAACCAAGCCACTCCCATCGAATCAATCCCAGTTCATAGCAACTGTGCGTTGGGTTTCTGAGAGCAGACTGCCTCATCTTTCCCCCAATAAGCAGCTGATAAATTTGAACCACTGGCCTTTCAGTTAGCAGCACAACACCTAAGCCACAGTGCTACCAGGGCTCCTGCTTTGTTTCGTAGTTTAGTACAAACTATTGAAGTCAGGAAATTCTCCTTATTGCTTTATATGAGAGAAAAAAATACACGTTAATATCTCTTGTTAAATTGTTATAATTTTCTTTTAATAATAGTCTTGCGATAGGTAGAAACTCTAGCAAAGGAAAGCTTCTTGTTTCACTCTAATTATAGCACACATCAGCTCCTTTGGTTGGCACTGTTAGAGGTGATGGAAACTTAGCTCTTTGTCATGCTATTTAACGTTTTGGTATAATTGATGTCTTTTGTGTATTTTTTCATAGGAATTAAAATGGACTACCATCGCATGCTTCAACATGGAGGGAATCTCAAACACATAGTTGATTGTCATGAAAATTACTAAAAATGAATTGCAATCTGATTCCATTAAAGTTCTAAAGCATGCAAGGCTACACAAATTATTTAGAGATGCATAATTGGGTAATAAAACCATAATGAGGAGCAAAAACCTAACTGACATACACCTCAGGACTGTAGTTACCTTTGGGAGAGAGGGGACTAGAGAAGACTGAGAGGGGAACAAGTGGCTTAAAGTTGTTGGAATTCGACTCACTGCCATGAAGTCAATTATGAGTCACCATGACCCTGTAGGATGGGGTAGAATTGGCCCTCTGCAAACTCTCTGGGAACAGAAAGCCTCATCTTTCTCGCACAGAGGAAATGGTGGTTTAGAACTGCTGCCCTTGGTCTAGTTAAACTGATTGGTGCATCCATGAGTATCTGTTCATTGTACATATGTATTATATGCACTATTGCAGGTATAATGTTTCAAAGTGAGAAATAAAATAGTTAATGCCATTACATACCCAGAGCCTTAGCTGTTCAGTAGCTACGTGGTTTGATTCCAGCAGCAGCAATCTGGGAGGGAGATCAGGCAGTCTGCCTATGAAAATCAGAGAGCATTGTAAAGTTGATTATGGCACTTTAAAATGAAGGTGGGAAAAAGCGCAGGGGAAATCCAAAGATTAAGCCTCTGGTAAATCCCTTCTGGTCATAGACCAGGGATGTGAATACCTTGCCATCATTCTCAGTGCATTAGAAAGTGGATCATTACAGATACATTAGGTTAAACTTTAGCACCCTATCACCCGATCTTCCTTTTGATGCAGTTTAAATATGTTCTAGTTTTTATTATGTTCTGCCTTTCTTCCCCCCTTCCGCCATGGTTTTATTGGGGGCTCTTACAGCTCTTATAACATTCAATACATTATTTGTATCAAGCATATTTGTACACATGTTGCCATGTTCATTTCCAAATATTTTCTACTTGAGCCCTTGGAATAAGCTCCTCTTTCCTCCCCCCCTCCCACTTCTTTAATGAATCATTTTATTGGGGGCTCATACAACTCCCATCACGATCCATACATATATCAATTGTATGCAGGCCACATTTGCACACTTGCTGCCATCATCACTCTGTTCTGCCTTTCTTTCGATTGAGGTTTTTGTCTGTTTTACTTTGTTTTGGTTGTCAGTTGTGTTGCTGTCGTTTAAAGCTTTTCTGTGTATGAAATCAAGGTTAGACAAGTCTATAGAGACAGTAACTGGATTAAGGGTTGCTACGGTTTGGGCAGGGGAAGTTCGGAGAAAGTGGGGAGCTAACAGTGATGAGTAGTAGAACAAAGAAAACGTTCTCACATTGGTTGTGGCAATGATTACACAACTCTTCTTGATCTGATTGAACTATTGATTGTATTCTATGTGAATTATATGTAAATGAGACTGTTACATATAAATAGCTTTGGTTGTCTGCCCAAGTCAGAAGAGTCCTGGTGGATACCCCACAACCCTAACTCCCCAATAGCAGGGGCAGCACAGCTTATGGAGATACAAGGGAATAAATCTGCAGGGCAGCATGGAGGGGACATAAATAGTGAGCACAAGTCCAGGGAGCTGCAGCCCCACTCCGGAAACTAGTCCTCCTTCCCTGAGGTACAGTTTGGCACAGGCCCTGATCCCAAGACTCCCCCCAAAAGTCCAGAAGCCTTAAAAGAAGCAACCATTGCAGAAGTTTCTTTAAACTTCTCTGGTAGCAGCCAACACACACCTGATCCATTAACAAAATATTAGCATAACAAAATAGGTAGAAACTGCAGCAGGTTTTATAATCACAGGCAGAGACCTTTGGCTTGAGACAGAGACTAGAAGTTAGGGAGCCCAGAAGTCAATGCACATATCTAAATATCCACCCCCTCCCTGGTCAATATCTCAAGATGCTCACATAAACCACTTGCCCTCTGAGTTGGTGATTGCTTTATTCTGCCCTACTAGGCCGCCTAGGTAGATGATAGGTGGAGACTCCATTCTCCCACCCCCCCATTTTGTCATCCCCACTGTCTAAAAGAGTGAACCCCATTCCCTCTGACCTGATTCACTAGAGGTTTATTCTTTCAAGATAATTACCTTAAGTCAAAGAATACAGAACTTATAGCCATACCAGAAGCCAAAATCATCCCTCTATCCTGAATCTTAGCCTTATTCTGACACCCTACAAGATCACAAGATAGTAAAGCTTCATACTACCAGACGCTATCCCCAACTATTTAAAGACCTCTGCTCCCACCATTCTGACTCCTTCCCAGGGCAAGGTGAGGGACCAAGCTGCTTTTTTTGCAGGTATTGTTGTTGCTTTGAGGTCTATCACTTGTATACCCGCCTCCTTTTTAAAATAAAGTTTTGCACTAATCTTCCAATTCATCCTCAATCAGGACTTCCCCATTTGTAGGTATATGTAAGGACAGGGGGAAATTTATATACATATATATCACTTTATATATATACATATATATAATCACTTTACTTTTTCACTTTCAATTTATTTTGTTTGTTTTTCAGTCTCTAAACACACCATCTACCCAGAAGCTAGTACACACAACAGAGACAAAGCTCCTATGCAAAGCTTAGAGACCAAACAAATATACATGAACAATTCTCCTGCGTCTTACCCTCATATTATTTTTCCTATATTATTCTTAAATTTTTCATCTTTTGCCCTTTCCTTTAATTTCCCATCCTTTAATTTAATATATCATTTTTTCATAGCTCTATTAATCTATCTTTTAGTTCCACTTTTCCTTTCATCAAATCTTTTCTTTCCTTCTCATCTTCATAAAACCAAAAGTTGATATTATTATTACACTTTTAAAAATCTTTTCTATCAAATATCAGTACCTATTTCTTCATTATTGCAAAATAGGCATTTTAGGGGGATCTAATCTGCCTTCTTTTTTTTTTTTGGTCGTCATTTTATTAGGGGTTCATACAACTCTCATCACAATCCATCTATCCATCCACTGTGTCAAGCACATTTGTATATTTGTTGCCCTCATCATTCTCAAAACATTTGCTTTCTACTTGAGCCCTTGGTATCAGCTTCTCATTTTCCCCTCCCTCCCTGCTCCCATATCTCCCTTTTTGAAACCTACCAAATAAAAGTACTTGGTCCTGCCTTTTTTTTTTGTCTTCTGTTCCTCTCTCCCTTACACTTCCTCCCCTATGTCCCGATTGGTCCCCTAACATCTAGTCTAACACTATCCCCAGATACTTGATACAAACTGGCCCTCACCCCTCTACTGCACCACCTAACAGAGTTAACCACTTCCACATAACATCCCTTCCCTAGAACTCTTAACAGTGACTCCAAGATGCAAGGGAAACAACAGAAGATTTCAGTACACACACACACACACACACACACACACACGAGAAACAGAAATAAATAACTGAATACCAACCAGACCTAAAGGTAATTTCTGAAATTGAACAGGCTAGGATTTACCAGCAAAAGAATTTGAAATTATGATGACTGCAAATGTGCAATGGTTTAAGGAAGAGTCTGAGAGTTTGACAATAGAAAAGCTAGTAACCTCATTAGAGAAACTCCAGAGATACAGAAATCAAATACTACAGTAGCAGAATTAAACAGCACTCTAAGAGAACAACACGACACTCTAAAACAGTCGAGAAACAGAATTGAAGAGATAGAAACCCCAGTTAGTGAGTTAGAAGACAAATCTCCAGCAACCTAAAAGAACAAATAACAAAAAACGCAAAGGAGACTGAGAAATGCTTGTGAACAACATGGGACACAATTAAGAGAAAGGCCCTGCATCTTCTAGGGATTCCAGAAGAGGAAGAACAAACAAACAAGCAGATCCGTACAGAGAACAGTCCAAGAGTTCCTACAAGATAATTTTCTTTAATGTCTAAATAAGGAAAAGATAATTATTCAGGAAGCTGAAAGAACCCCAACCAGGAAAATTTCCTGGCATATTGTAGTCAAGATTCTAACACCAATGACAAGAAAGAAATTAAAAAAGAACACAACATCTCCAAGAAATGGAACAAGCACAACATAATCCCCCCAATAAAAGAAGGATAGAGGGCCCCCAATGGAATGATTTTCTTTAAAAAAGGAGGGTGAAAGAGGAGCTTTTACCAAGGGCTGAAGTAGAAAATATTTGAAGATGAAGATGGAAACATGTACAAATATACTTGATACAAATGATGTATTCGATGTTATAAGATCTGTAAGAGTCCCCAATAAAATTATTGAATAAAAGGATAGAAATCATAAGGTTCAATGCAGAAATAAATAATATAGACAACAAAACCAAAATATCAACAAGGCAAGAGGCCAATTCTTTGAAAAGATTAACAAAATTGACCACTGGCAAATTTAGCACAGGGGGGGATAAAAAAGAAAATATGCAAATACCCAGAATAAGAGATGAAAATGGTGACATTACAACAGATCCACATAAACAAACAAATAAATAATAAGAAGAATAAGAATAGCCCAGTACTATAAAAAAACTACATTCAAACTCATTTGACAATCTATAAGAAATGAATGAATACCTGGGAACACATTACCCACTCAAACTAATGCATATAGATATTGAAAAACTCAATAGACACATAACAGAAGAAGAAATAGAACAGGTCATTAAGTAACTACCAACCAAGAAAAGTCCATGGCTAGATGGTTTCACAGGGGAATTCTACCAAATATTCAAAGAAGATTTGACACTAATACTACACAAGTTCTTCCAGAAAATAGAAAAAGATGACAAACTCACAAACTCATTCTATGAAGCCAGCATAATACTGATAACCAAACCAGGCAAAGACCACACAAAGATTGAAAATTATAGACCAATATTCCTCATGAACTTAGATCTAAAAATTCACAACAAAATCCTGGCCAATAAAATACAACAACATTAAAAAAAATTCACCCTGACCAAGTGGGATTCATTCCAGATATGCAGGAATGGTTCATTCAAAAAGCAATCAGTGAAAATCCTATGGGGTAATTCTACTCTTCTTTCAGCGTCATTTTGAGTTGAAACTGATCTAACAGCGCATAACAACACATACCAAACATATTCTAGGGATGTGATGGAGAAAAAGACAAACATCCCTACTTAGAGACACAGAATGAGAAAATAACAACAGTGGAGACAGAATAATGTTGGGAGATGCTATGTACTATGAAGAAAAACAGGACATCTAAGGCAGTGAGAAAGACAAGTCGCTTTGGGGCCAGTACAGCCAGAGTCTCTATGAGTTAAAATTGACTTGATGGTCGTGATTTTGTAGTCAAGGAAGAGCTGTGTGGCAAGTGCGCATTCGAGCAGAGATAGGAAGGCAGTGAAGGAATGAGCTCGGCAGACATCTGGGATTGGAACGAGCTTCCCAGGCGGTGTGTGTAAGGGTCCTAAGGCAGGGGCAAGTTTGGTGTGCCCTGGAAATATCCCGGAGGCCAGGCTGGTGGCTACAATGCCGGGAGTGAGAGAGAAGGTATCAGGAAGGCAGCCAGGAGCAGAGCCTCTGACACTATGGCCAGGACTTTGCCCTACATTCTAGGGGAGGGGAAATGTTTTGAGGATTTTACTGAGGGACATTTAGACTCTAACTTGGCATTTGAAAGATCACTTTTGCCATGTGGAAAATAGCATGTAGACAGGGTAGAAGAAAGAAAACGTGTGTGTGTGTGTGTGTGTGTGTGTCTGGGGTGAGCAGAGAGAAGAAAGCAAGCAAGCCAGGAAGGAGGCACTTAACTTGTTAAAAATTAAAAGTCAAACCTTATCTGTTGCTGTTAAGTTGCGTCTGACTCATGGTAAACACACGTGGGTCAGAGTAGGACTGCTTTGTAGGGTTTTCTGTGGCTGGTTTCCCCAAAGCAGATTGCCAGGCCTTTTCCCCAAGGCTCCAAGGACTCAAATGGCTCATGTCTGGTTTAGGTGCAAATAAGTAACCATATATGCCACCTGGAGATTGCTTCTTTATTCCAGGTGAGAGGATGTGGCAGTGGAGGTAATATGAGGCCTTCAGCTCCTGAAGGTGGAAGCTAGAATTTGCTATGGGTTGTGGATCGTATGTGACATGGGAGAGAGTGGGGGGAATCGAGGATGCTTAAGGTATAACACACAGACATTCCAGTAGTGCTCTCGCAGGAAGGTGGATATTCTGGGGGAAAACGTGAATTCAGGAGAAAAAGGCGATGGCTTTTATTGTGAAGTGTCCCTGAGTCTGTTCCAATTCATAGCCATCTGATGGACAACAGAAGGAAGCATGGAACCTTTGCTTTCTTTTTTTCTTTACTCAGTTTGTTGGGGGCTCTTATAACTCTTATCACAATCCATCCACCATCCATTGTGTCAAACACATTTGAACATATGTTGCCACCATCATTTTCTTTCTACTTGTGCCCTTGGTATCAGTTGCTCATTTCCCCCTCCCTCTCCCACCCTCCCTCTTTCATGAACCCTTGATAATTTACAAATTATTTTTTTTCATATCTTAGACTGACTGCTGTCTTCCTTCTCCCACTTCTCTGTTGTTCGTCCCCTTGGAGGGTGCATTATATGTCGATCATTGTGATCGGTCCCCTCTTCCACCCCTCACCTCCCCCTTACCCTCTTGGTATGGTACTCTCATTTTTGGTCCTGAGGGGTTTATCTATCCTGGATTCCCTGTGTTGTAAGCTCTTATCAGTACCCGTGTACATGTTCAAGTCTAGCTGGATTTCTAAGGTAGAACTGGGGTCATGATAATGGGAGGGGGTGTGCACGGAAGTATTAAAGAACTCAAGGAAAGCTGCATGTTTCATTGGGCACCCTCACTTTCAAAAAGTACTCTGGCTGCACTTCCAAGACAGATTTGTTTGCTTTGCTGGCAGACCACAGTACTTTCAAAATTCTTCACCAGCACCATCATTCAAAGAAATCAATTCTCCGGTCTTCTGTCTTTGTTGTCCAGCTTCTACAAGCATATGAGGTAACAGAAAATGCCAAGGCGTGGCTCAGGCAGACCTGAGTCCTCAATGTGACATCCCTGATCTTTAACACTTGAAAGAGGCCTTGTGCAGCTGATTTGCCTGATGTAATACACCCTTTGAGTTCTTAGTGGCTGCTTCCATAACCATTGACTGGAGATCCAAGTAAAGTGAAATCCTCCTCTCCTTTTATTGTGATATCATCTATTGGTGCAACTTGAGGTTTTTTTGTTTTATTCACAATGTACTGCCATCTATACCCTGATTCCCACTAGAGAACTCACTGCCATTGAGTCAACAGGACTCCTATAAAATATGTTTTATTCAGTCGTATCATTGACTACTCTGTCAGTGGAAAAGCCAAAAAGTAAATGAAGAAAGTGCCTGGAAATCCTCTGAATGCTAGCGGTCTATTGGAGGAGTCATAGTGGTGTGCTTGCTACAAGGTTGCCTCCCAACAGTGAGGTTAGGTTAGGTGTCTGAAACCAACAGCCCCTCCATGGGAGAAAGACAGGGATTTCGACTTCACAAAAGCTTTATTTTCTCAGAAACTCGCAGAAGTTGTTCTACCCTTTTCTTATTGGGAGGTTATGAGTCCGTTTTGACTCAATGGCAGTGAGATTAGTTGGTCTGAAGAGGTCTGTAATGTAATGTCCAAAATGTAGTGGCTTAAGAACTTCACAGGAAGTTGCCACCCTGTGATTGATCCCATGTTCTATCAGGAAATGGTATTGTTGGGAATGTAAGACTTGGGTGACATGGAAATTCTTGGAGAAGCACTTGCCAATGACCTGACAAGGTCATTCCAACTGAGCTGCAGTGTGGCCTGTACCAGTCTCTTTCTCAATTTAAAACGTTCACAAAAGACCTTCTTGAAGGAGTCACACATGCAGTGTGAGGCTTCATCTTCTTCCTGGGAGTCCTTTAGAGTGCTTCTGCCTCTGCAGTCCTGGTCCTTGTTCAGTGACTTGGGAGCTCATACATACAACAGTGGTGATGGACATTGTACGACTCTGTATGACAACTGGACAATGTATAACAGATAACTCTAGTCCACCTCTGACTTTATGGGCTATGAAGCTCTCAGCTCAGGGTGCTTGGTAACCTCTGTCCTTCTCACTTCTGATCTATGCAGCCTGGTGTGTTCTCTGTGTGGAGACCATCCTGACAGTGTAGAATTGCTTGGCTTTCTCAGCTATAATCTTCATGGGAGCAGATTACCAGGTCTTTATTTCACAGAGTCGCTGGTTGAGTTCAGAACGACCAACTTTTGGATTAGCATCTGAGCACTTAACTGTTAGAGGGGGGCCCTTTTATGCAGCCTATACAGTTTTAACCTGAACCCAAAGGCCACATTGGCCCACAAGCTTGGTTGCCTCTTGCCTTGACACAGACTTGTTTATACCTTAGCCTGTGAGCAGCTTCTTTGTCAAGTGGCTTATTACAGATTTTGAAATAAACACCAAACTCAATTCTCCTGAGAATTGGGATAAAAAATGTAACCTAACTGAATTGCCTTCCCACTCTCCAAAAGAGAGTGGGGGTAGAGAGAAGATAGGAAGTTAATATCGCTTCTGATAATCTTTTCAAACTCTATTGATGGACTCCAAGTTCCCAAAGGCCCACTGTGTCTCCACAATCCAATTAACTAATGAGATAAGCCTTCCCTTTGAGTTTCCATATTGGGTTATAATGGCTCACTATTAATCATTTTCCTTTACAGTTTTCCCTTCTTTGTCTATTATAAAATGTTAATGCCTTTAATATGCCTTTCCTCCTTTGGGCCTGGAATCATGACAAGTACAATATTCTTATTCTCTTGATTGCATTTCTTACCCGTGCATAAATTTTGTGTTATTTTTATAGTAGATTTTCCTAGTAATAGTTTTTAATTTAGACCTTTCATTTTACTTTGTTATGTATTTTCCCTGCTCTATGAAGAATAAAAGGCTTCCAACAACCAGCGCTGAATCCAAGAATGTGAAGATGTGAAACTTAGTGTAGTCACTTTTCGACTCTTTCCTCTTGAGTGTCCTGAACCTGAGCTTCCAACTCTCAGTTCTCTTAGGTTTTTATGCACATTGAATGTCCTATCTTTAGATAAAGTTATTATTTTATCAGGATTCTAGAACACTTGATTGAAATAAGTTGGCTTCAAGAACAGTAACACCAAGGAGTCCCAGTGGCATGGTGGGTTACACATCGGACTGCTAACAGCGAGGTCAGCAGTTTGAGACCACCTTTCTCGGTGGGAGAAAGGTAAGATTTTCTACGCCTGCAAAGATCCACAGGCTCTAAAGCTATGGGGGCGGTTCTGCTCTGCCTTTTAGGGTCGCTGTGTTTGGACCAAACATGGCCATGAGTTTTGCATTTAAGTAACACTTGGTAAATACTCTGGTGATTGGTTCTTAAGGATTTCTTTGAGCAAATCTGGCGATCTCCAAATGTCATTAAATTTTTTAAAAATCCTCCTATCTCATATAAATTCCATGTTTGTGTATGTGTATCCAGCTATATGAAGCTACAGAACATGAGTATCCTTGCTCTCTCATAGACTCATAGAGTATTTGAACTAAAAATAATTCTCCTTTCCTAATCTACTGTTTTCTTCAGGTGACAGAACTTGATTCCTCAAAATAGTAGACGACCTGCACAAAGTCACACCACTGGGTAGTTGCTCTCTGGATGCTGATTCAACATTCCTTTCGCTATCCAAATTCCACCCCGACAAGATGACATCAGTACTCCATAAAATTCAGCAGCTAAACTGTTCTCTTTATTAAACACCCCTCCCCCCCCGAAAAAACCCACAACCCACTGTCATCAAGTCGACTCCAACCCCAAGCGATCCTATACAGAGTTTCTGAGGATGTCAATCTTTAAGGAAGCAGAGAGTCCTCATTTTCTTCTGAGGAGGAGTTGGTAGGTTTGAACCATCAACCTTCTGGTTGACAATCCAATGCTTACCCGACAGCGCTACCAGGACTTTCTTGATCTGACTGAGGGCACCCGTTAATTATATTTCACTTTAAGTATCTTCACGCTAAAGGTCTCCAAGCAATATTTATTCGTTGACGAGACCATGCCAACCAGTTAAAGCAGTGGTTCTCAACCTGTGGGTCGTGACCCCTTTGGGGGTCAAACGACCCTTGAACAGGGGTCTCCTGATTTGTGACTGCAGCAAAATTACAGTTATGAAGTACTCATGAAAATAACTTTATGGTTAGGGGGTACGAAAGGGTTGGATGGAAGGGTTGTGATGTGAGGAAGGTTGAGAACCACTGGGTTAAAGGTTTGGTTTGTCATGGACTTATGAATTCACTTATTCTGTCCAGCTCAGGAAAAACATTTCTGTGCTTATCACGTATTTTAGGAAGTGCATGGTTACTTCTCTCTTGGGCCCCTGCGTCTCACTTCCCCAGAAAATTACCAGTCTGGAAGACAAGACTCTTGTTTTTGTATCTGAGAAGATCTAGCACAAAGAAATTTTAAGAAGGTAACTATCCAAGGAACAATCAGGATTACTTACATATTCTATCACTCTATTAAGGACAACATCTGGGCATTAACTCTGTGGTCCCTATTCATAAACTCAAATGTCTTTAAGGGTCAGTCGCATCATGCAAATTAATAAACCCTCATGTGGATAAGATGACAAGAATGACAGGAACAGTGATGAACTTGGAGATTCCACTCTGAGTTTGGGACATCTAAATGCAAAAAAAAATTAAAGCATTTCTGAATTGAAATTCCCAACTATGGTGATGTGAGAAGGTCCACAAAACCTGTGGCCTCCCCACCCACTCACCGAAAGCGACAGAGAACTAGACAAAATTCCCAAACCAATGTTTTGCAGGAATCTGGAATTGGGCTGAAGGCCAACAACAAATTGAGAGACAATTACTCTTTAAAAAACAAACAAACCACTTTTCCTGGCATATCATTCACAAATCATATAATTCAATAGTTCATTCATATTTAGAAAAGTTGTACCATCATCACCACAATCAATTTTAGAAAATTTTCTTCGATTTTCTGTACTTGTTGTTACTAGCGCTCCATTTCTTCCCAGCCTACCCTGTCATACCCTCAAGAAACCATGAATGCAGTAACTGTCTCTGTAATTTACCTACCCTGGAGTTCATATATAGAAAAAACAATTTTTTTTGCATCAATGCCCTGGTGGGAGTAGGAAGCCCAGCCTTGTTCCTGGAGCTGTTGCTGGATTTAAACCGCCAACTCTGTGGGCCACAGTCCTGCACACAACCACTATGCCACTGGGGTTCAAGGCTATAAAAATATTTTTAGAAACCTAAAACTAATGATAATAGTGAAGTAAAACAGAAAAAAATCTCATTAAAAAAACCCAGCATATTAAAAGCAAGAACAAAATTTAATGCAAAAGGGAGATCAAACAATGAGGTTTGAGATTCTGCCCTGACTGCATCTGCAGCAATCCACTTTCCCACGCACTCTGCATGGCAGCCTGGTGAGCCACACCTGTGCTCTGTGGTCAGAAGGGAGTCACCAAAGGGTTAATCCACACTAGTTCCACTTCACCTTTTTTTTTCTTCTTCAACTGAAACAACTTTTAAATGGGTCAAAAAGGAGATCAAATGATAAGATGTTACATTTCAACCTAAGTACATCTACCGTAAAGGGCTTTGCAATGACCTCTGTTCGATCACAAAGCTACTGGCAGCCCTGAGCCATGGGCAGCGGGAATTCACTGTAGACTTAGTCCACATGTGGGCCATGCAAACCAAGGAGAGATATTTGTTCTTAAAATTCACTAGCACTTTAGACAAGAGAAACAGGAGCCTGACGCTTTTTGGTCTAGAACTGCACCCTGGCAGAGTTGTGGTTAAACATTGGGCTGCTTGTTCAAAACTACCCGCTACTCTGGGGGCAGAAAGACAGGGCCTTCCACTGCCGTTCAGAGTGACCGTCTCAGAAAGCACAGGGACAGTTCTCCCCTGTGCTATCAAGCCGCCGTGGCGTTGGAATCAGCACAATTGCAGTGAGTTTGCTTCTGGAATTTGGCTCCGACCCCCATCGGCTCCCCAGCCCCCTGAACACTTGTTTGCTTTTTCAGTAGAGGTTGACTAGAAGACAAAATATCCACTTTGCTGCTAATGGAGGGCCACTGATTTTGATCATAGGGCAAAAATCTGCAATGTCGACTGTAAAATGGAGACCTCCGTAGGAAGTAAGTGAGAGAACCCCACAGCTCTGAGGCACTGAGATTGGGGTCCTGGCCTGAGCAAGTGGTGGACCAGCCATATATTTGTGCCTGCATAGGCCTCCAGCGAGGAGGTTGGGGAGGAATCAGGGGAGCATAAGCATGTATGAAAACTTTAACTGGGCATGCTCAAATTCAGGGCCCAGTCAGCTGGGGGGTGGAGGTGGGGGTACACTGGGGTGGCCTAAGCTAGGCCCAGGTGTGCTTAATTCAGCCAATGGAGTCAACCCACACCATCAACCAAGCCTTCCCAGCCAGAGGTTTGAAATACCCTGACCTACTGGAACCCACAGCCTGTCTCTCTCTCCTCCCTTGCTCCCCCCACCCCAGCCCCTGCTGCTTTCTTCTCACTTACTGCCCCCACCCAGTGTGTGCTTGTGCCTTGCTGAGCCCTCTGGCCTGAGTTCACCACAGGGTGGGCATGCAGTCCCCTGAGGTTGCCCGAATTGAGTTGTGAACCCCAGTGCGACTTCCGTGCGATTTGGCACATTTTCCTGAAATAGAGTGTCCCCTTCTGAGATGGTAAAATCTGAAACTTCCCCTACCCTTCATGAAAACGCACTTGGGTCACAAAGCAGGCTTTCTGCACGAATTCTTTCTCCCGCGAAGCCAAGAACGGAGGTCATGACCCCCTCTAGAAACCTCACACACTTAGTGGGAAATCCTGGAAATGAGAAAGTCACAGAAGGGCTTCACACATCCCTGACTGACTGGATACTACAGGATATACACAAATAGAATCATTTTTTTCACCATACTCTTATAAAAGAATATCTTCTGTCGGGAGAGGCTTCAGGAGAGTCCATTATACGATCTGAGACTTTGATCATAGGTGCCATGTTCAGGGAAAAGCAGCCATGGTGGCAAAGGATTTGAATACCTGGAACAAGTGCTATCTCTAAGACCATAGGTACCCAGGCCTGAGGTTTGGTGTTCTCTTCAGCAGTGCTGATTCCTCTGTGCTAAAGCTTTCTCAAGAGAAAAAAGACGTGTAATGTGCTTAGCAATGTGTTGGCGATGAGAAATCACGCAGGAAAGAGTTGTTGGTGTTATGAGTGACCCATGATTTTCCTGTCACACCTCCCTCAATCCTAATGTCCTGGTGCCACCTTATTCTGCCAGGAAGGAGAAAAGGAATCTAATTAGAAAGAGTAAGACACACCCTCCACCTTCAACACTTGGCCCCAACTCTTTAGGGAATGCAAATAGAACCTAATTATCCTTAATTAGCCATGAGATCACAAGGTTACTCAGGAGTGGGTTGCTAATTCAACCTGGACCTTGGCAAATGGCTGACTCCTCCGTGTGATTTTTTGCTGCTGCACAGCATTCTAGAATGAGGAGAAAAAGCTGCTTCCTGGGGCTGGCTGGAGGAGGGCCCAGAAGGATGTGAATGGTCTGGTCCCTGGGATGGACATCAAGCACCTCTGCCTTGGTTTCCAAGTCCTGCTCACGCACAAAACCAGAAGCCGATGTCTCTCGATCACAGAAATGCATTTTCTCGGCGTGTAGGGGAGAGAGCCATCCGAAGGAGAACCTGGGCTCTCCGGGCAGGCAGTCTGCTGGCACTAAAGGAGACTCTCAGCTTCTGCAGCCCCAGCCTTCCTGGTTCCCTGTTCATCTTCTGGTGCTATCTGCTCGCCGTTTTGCTTGCTTCTCTGTCTAGGCCTTGTTGACATAACAAAGAACATGTGATTCCCCCTTCCCCCCTCACACACACACACACACACACGAGAAAAGATTATCTATACGTCTAGGGGTTCAGATTCCAACATATATTTTGAGGGAACACAATCCATCAGTCGCCAAATACACGCCCTCCTTCCTTCTACAAAATACAGAGACTTCTTTTTACAGGGGATCGATGAACCTCCTGCCCACAGACTGATAGGCCGTTGTTGGAATTGGACAAGGGATACTGCTCGGTTTAAAATCAAGAATGGCGTTTGTCAGGGTGGTATCCTTTCACCACCCTTATTCAATCTGTGTGCTGAGCAAACAGCCCGAGAAGGTGGACTCCAGGAAGAAGCATGTGGCATCAGGGTTGGAGAAAGGTTTACCAACAGCCTGCGATTTGCCCATGAACGACCTGGTCTGCTGAAAGTGAGGGGCCTCCAAGCACTTGCTGATGAGAGACTGTCAAGCTTCACGAGGGCTGCAGTTCTGTTGGGTTTCTGGGGTGGTCTACCTCAGTTCTTCCTTCGCAATGCTAAGAGAATTCATAGCAGCAACACTTTTGTAAATCGAAGTGACTTTGAGGAGGCAAAGGAGAGTTTCAGGTACTGCAGTCTCAAAAAGTACACTCCAGTTCTGGAAGGCATACAGTACTATGAGGGGACCATGTGGTAGCCCAAGGCCACATCAAGAGACCCGGAGAACCCATGTGGAAAGAACACTGGAACAGGAGCATGAACTCACGCACTCGGAATCTAGAGCAGGAAAATCCCAGAGAGCAACTGTCTCACAGGTCCTGCTTTTATTCCTCTCCTGCATTCCTGGAGGGGTTGTGGTTGGGGTTGTGGTTGTGGTTGTGGTTGGGCCAACATTATTGGCCGAGTTCAGGTGCACCTGTGTGACCTCGCTGGTGCCTAGGTGTTTTCCCCTAGGTGTCTGGCTTCCCTGCAACCTCTTTCTGGTGGCCCTGCCAAGTGACTTCTGCTAGGGCAGGCATTCAGGAAGACACCCCCCACCCCCTTTATCCCTCATCCAGCGACCTGTCAATTCCATGTCAAGAAGACAAAATCCTCACAACTGGAGCTACAGGTGACGTCATGATAAATGGAGAAAGATTGAAGTTGTCAAAGATTTTGTCTTGCTTGGATCCACAATCAGTTCTCCTGGAAGCAGCAGTGGTAAAGACCAAAAGATATGTTGCATTAGATCAGTGGTTCTCAACCTTCCTAATGCTCTGACCTTTTAATACAGTTCCTTATGTTATGGTGAACCCCCCAACCATAAAATTATTTTCGCTGAGCCCTGGTGGCGTAGTGGTTGTGCCCGGGACTGTGGCCCACTGGGCTGGCAGTTCAAATCCAGCAGCAGCTCTCAAGAAGCAAGGCTGGGCTACCTACTCCCACCAGAGGGCCCCCCAAATTTATTTTCACTACTACTTTATAACTGTTATCTTGCTACTCTTATGAATTGGGTAGCCCCAGTGAAAAGGTCGTTCAACCCCCAAAGGAGTCGTAACCCATGGGTTGAGAACCACTTCATTAGGTGAATCTGCTACACAGATTTCGATACTTTGAAAATCAAGGATGTTACTTTAAGGACTAAAGTGCACCTGACCCAAGCCATGGCATTTTGGTTGCTTCATCTGTGTGTGAAAGTTGAACACTGAATAGGAAGACAAAAGAAAAATTGATGCATTCGAATTGTGGTGGTGGCAGAGAATCTTGCACGTAGCATGGACTGCCAAAAGGACAAGTAAATCTGTCTTGGGAGAAATATAACCAAAATACTCCCTAGAGACAAGGATGGTTAGAGTTTGTCTCATGTTCTTTGGACACGTTGGAGAAACCAGTCCCTGGAGAAGGACATCATGTTAAATAAACTAGAGGGGCAGCTAAAAAGAGGAAGACCCTCTTATGGAAGACCCTTGAGGTGGATTGACACAGTGGCTACAACGTTGGGTTTAAGCATAGGAAGCAGGCAGTGCTTTGTTCTGTTGTACTTCATAGAGTCACTGTGGGTCAGAACAACTTGCTGGCACATAAGAACATCCTACAATACTATTGGCAGGCAACACCAGATGCTTTGTTAAATGTTATTGCCCTTCAACCTCACCATTACCCTATAAGAAAATTATTCTAAATCATTTTTCTTTTTTTTTTAGGCATCACTGCCCTCAGGTGGTGGGAGTAGGAGGCTCAGCCTTTGCTCCTGGGAGCCGGAATTGAACCTCCATCCCAGTGGGCCCCAGTCCCGCCCACAACCACTACGCCACCGGGGCTCAGCCCAATCATGTTTTTTTTTTAAGTGTTGTTTTCTTTCCCTTGGCATATGACAAAGCTCACTTGTAAAGTGGTGGTGGAATCTGTTCTCACTGCCATCTAGTCGACTCCAATCATGGCAAAGAACTTAGATACAAATGTTCATACTTGTTTCGAATCTTAGCTTCTCTCAGCCTCCAAATGTATGGGACTTTTTTGGCTGAGGATTGTGCCACTGCCCGGAGACTTGGTGAAACACTCTTTTAGGGTCTGTGTTATGGCCTGTTCCTACCTCTGCTCCATTTAACTTCAGTGTGGTATGATGGATTGCGTGACAGGGAAGGTTGGGTACCGTATATACTTGTGTATAAGCTGAGTCTTCCAGCACATTTTAAATGTAGTTTTTGTGGTAAAATTAGGTACTTTGGCTGATATTCAGGTCAGCTCATACTTAAGTATATGTGGTATGTCTGTTCATGTGTGTTTGTGGATGGGAGATGGAGGGCAGGAAGGATTTATCTGATGAGTTTTGTCTGACTTAATGCATAGAGTAGAAGTCTACTAGTAAATCCAGATGCCAAGCATTTTACTGTATTCTTAGTCCTCAGTCCTAGACAAACAAATGTTTGATGTACCTGTAAGACTGGCTATGTTGGGTCCAGAGAGGGTGGGCGAACCCTTCTTAGGTGTGCGAAGGGAAATACGACTACTTGAGATGCAAAAGAGGCAAAAAGAGTTTATGAACTAACTCAAGTTAGGGCTTATTACACTTTTCCGGATAAGCACAACTCAGTGACTTGTGAATTAAAGAGCAAGTTTATTAAAGAGAAAGACCGAGAAAAACAAAGTAGGAAAAAGAAGAAAGACCTGCACAGGTGGAGAGAGAGACCAAGTCCTATGCAGGGGCCATCCCCAGAGAGAGGCTGGAGGAGGCGGCCCCGACAGTTCACAGGCTCAGGTTTTTATTGGGCTGAATAAACAAAACTTATCTTGGTAGCTATGCAAGCAAGCAGCAGTTACAGAGGAGAATTCTGCAATTAGCCTTAACACCAAGGCTATCCCAGGAACACAGTGTATGGGGCCTTTTGACACTTTACAGATTAGCGTTGAGACACTCAAGGACAGGCAGTTACTGGGATTCCGAAACATCCTAATTCTAAAATGGTTCTTGTGTGGCTAATAGTTTAGCCGTCTCCAACAGCTACGTAATGTGCAGGGTCCAGCTCAAAATGAAAATGCATATTTGCATTGACTGCAAACCACAAGGTCAGTGGTTCAAACCCATCAGCTGCTCCTCAGGAGAAGGGCGAGGCTATCTACTCCTGTACATATTTAACATCTTAGAAACCCTTGGGGGCACCTCTACTCTGTCTTGATGGGTCACTGAGTCAGAACAGACTCTATGACAGGGAAATCTGTTTCCTTTTTTTTGTCTTTAGTTTCTATTAAGAGGTTCAAGCTGGGAACAATGGGCATTCATCCAACCATGAGGCCTTTCTGAATGGGTGTGTGGGGGAGTGCAGAGGTCAAAGGGCTGTGAAGCTGTCTTCTGAACCTCTCAGTTTGCCTCTTATACTGACCCCTCTTAGTAGATTTTTAGCCGCCTTCCAGATGTATAGATGGCCTTCATTTTTAAGAATGTCCATCTTTGTTTATCATGAACCTTTCCTCCACTTGATTATGCTCTAGGTAATCAGGAAAATCTGGCCTTTGTCCACGGTTAATCTTGCTAGCTGACGCAGGACTCGGGAGGTGGGTAGGGAGTGAAGTCTGATTCAGCAGTTAACACTTCCCTGCCATTCCTTCTCTGCCTGGCTTCTCCTCCTGTCTGATAGTGGCCACCTTCCTGATCCTAGTGTGTGGAGGAAGAAAGAAGGGACATCTTTGGAACTGTGCATGGAGAATGACTCAGGACAAGCTCAACGTGGCTTGTCAGAAGTCCTGAAGTATGGCTACCTCAACACCCCTGGGTCTTCAAAGAGAGAACTGTTCAGCCGAATGTTTGGAGGCTTGAGTCTACTCAGAGATGCTTTGAGGGAAGATCTGGCCATTGGCTTTTGAAAACTCAGCCACCGAAAGTTCTATAAAGCACAGTTCTTCCCTGACACCCATTAGGGTCCCCATGCATTGGAACTCTATGGCAACTGGTTGGGTTGGGTTCATTTTGGGGAGGTCAACACCACTTTGTGTGTCTTCTCTAATAAATCTTGACTGACTAGGTTTCTTCCAATAGAAAAACAAGATAAATGACGAGTTCCTGCCCTTATTGTTCTTCATAGCCCTCGGATCCACACCACCTACCTTGTCTTGACTTCAGACAGAACTTCTGACTCTTATCAGCTCAACTCGCCTCTCTCTTCTTTACTCTTCTTCACCTAATTCCCACGTTACTGGTTTCTCTCAACATGGTCAAGGGACAATTGAGATCAGCCCTTGGGTTCCTTCCAAGATCTCATAGCTATTGGGGTGCTTCTTCTGTAGAGAATTTAGCCTTGGAAACTGTAAGGGGTCATTCTAATCCATCCTAGATGGTCTGCTTGAGTCTAAATAGACCTGATGGCAATGAATTTTTGTTTTGCTTTTTCCTCCTCCCACCATACTAAGGTTTCTAAGAGGTATATTGGAAGGTAAGTCGTAGAATCTTCGCTCTTTGATGGACAGCCTACCTCCTAGCCCTATTCAGTGAACCATTAAAGTAAATCCTGGCTTGAAGCGACAGTCCTTTCGTTTGGGGGAGTTGGGGGAAGCACAAGAAGAGTCTGCGGAGTGTTGGTATTATGGTAGGGTCTGTATAATGGTGAACACCACTCTGAGGGGGAAACAACTGCAGTGTAAGCCAGCTACTGTCTCTGAAGTCCAGCGAGGACCCTGAAGTCTGAGGAGCCCAAGAAGAGGGCTAGGGTAGTGAAGACCAGAGGGTTGTCAGAATTCCTGAGCTAAGAGTCAGCAAAGTTAGTTCTGGTCCTAAAAGGTCAGTGGAATAATAGTTCTCCAATAAGGGCTATGTCCTAACTGACATACTAGGTCAATGACCTTGCAGGGCAAAAGTGACTTTGCAGGTATAATTAAGTTGAAGTTGTCAAGCATCAGAACCCAAGTGATGGCACTGAAACACATACAACTCATAGGAAAGGAGTCAACCTTCAAGGCAGTTCTCTCTCTTCAAGGTCCTCATTCAAATCCCTGCCCCATGCACTGCAGCCAGGAGGCAGCATCCATACTCTCACAGGAATAAGCTCTACAAAACCTCATCCATCTGCAGCAGCACCTAGAAATCAGAAGGACACAGTCTTGTAAAGACACAGAGCTAGTTTTCCTTTGTTGTTAAAGGTGATTTCCGTCATTTCCTACCATTATTTAAGCACCCTCTTGCTTCAGATCTCTCCTTCTGGTCTCTGCATGTCCCCCTTGACGCTCAGATGTATGGATCTCTGTGCAGTTCAGAGCCTTTGATTTTGAAAGCTGGGCCCCTGGTAGGCAATAGCGAAGTGTTCATTGCTGTGGTAATTACTTAATTTCATATCAACTTAATAAAAGAATATAAGGGCGTAGTCTACCTTTCAATTAGAATTAGGTCACAGCCTGATTGCTCCCCCCTTGTGGGCATGGCCTTCTCATGAAGATTCTGGGTACTCTGACTCTTGACTTTGTCATAAAATGAGGCAGAACACTCTTTCTCTGATTCTGTTTCCTGTTGACAAACCACATAGAGTCAGCCTGATGGCAGTCAGACCCCTGGAGATGCGTCCACTGTCATTGGATGCACAGGACTGTGATCTTCCTTCATTCAGCAGCATTGCATGTGCTGTGTGAGTCTGAAGAGGAATTCATGGACTAATATTGGACTTACGAGAGACTATCAAACTTACAGACCTGATCTGGACTGGGATGTTTTGGGGGGTTTATTGTTTTGTTTTGTTTTTTGGGGGGCATCACTGCCCTCTGGTGGGAGTAGGAGCCCCAGACTGCTCCTGGAGAACTGTTGCTGGATTTGAACCGCCAACCCAGTGGGCCACAGTTCCGTACACAACCACTATGCCACTGCAGCTCAGCCTTTGGACTGGGATGTTTTATTGATGCATAATCACTGGGATGTTTTATTGATGCATAATTACTTCTCTCTTACACATATATGAGTGTCAAGGTTTCTCTGGTCTACCTGATCTAACACATCTGCTAACCAAAAGGTGGGTGTTTTGAAACCCATAGGGTTGTTCTGTGTCAGAATTTAATTGACAGCACAGAGTCACCAAGCTGGCTCTGACCTCAGGCAGAAGTGCTCAAGGCATGGGAAAGGCAAGAGAGGAGAACAGCAGATGCCTCAATTTGCTCATCAGCTTATCTGGGAAGGTGCCGAGGCCATCATAAACCACCTGACAACAAAAACCAAGCATCATTTTGAAAGCAAACAAACAAACATAATGGGTTTGAATCATTAAAAATGAGGCCTAAAGAAGCCAACAAAGCTCTCTGCTGTGAACTCTAATTCCCAGCAAGCCTGTGGAATGGAGTAGAAGCCACTGTGTGCTAGAGTCTCCAAGGTTGTAAGTCTTGATGGAAGCCAGCTGCCACCTCTTTCTCATGCTAAGTGGCTGTTGGGTTCAAGTTCTCTTAGTATCTAGCTTCTGCTCCACCAGGCGACCAAGAGCTAGATTTTAACTACAAAGCGAATGCAGGTGGCCCAGAAGTTTAAGCCCACTCTTGGCAATCCTCTGATGAAAGGGACTTTCACACACACACACACACACACACAGTGTTAAATGAATACATAACAGCTTTCTTATAAAACAAAAGTCACCACTGTTGAAGCTATTATTGCTAAGACCATGCTGAAAAAGCTCTAGGCCCATTGTAATCCAATTGAAGCATTAGCTGATTCTTCCGGAAGTAAGATTTCTCTTCTGTCTGTTAAACTCAATGTTATTTGAGGAGTCAAAAATTCATCGGCTCCCTCTGATAACAGAATATATAAGGTTGGAAAGACTCAGGAAACCTAGTGAATTTATTTGCTTTTGAGTATTAGAGAGTATCTCCTTTTAGTGGTTCATGAATATTTCCCCCTTACTCCCCCCGCCCCTCCATCATACTTCAACCCACTAGGCAACCCTTTTGTCTCATACAAGAGGTTTTAACGTTGCTGAAGCTATTAGTAGTCACCAGGCCCCCCCCCCCCCCCCCCCCCCCCCCCCCCCCCCC
>PVJH01029077.1:0-26432 GCA_004026705.1 Nesogale talazaci | reverse complement strand
CCCAGGAACAAGAGAACAACAACTGAACTAAATTCACTGTATAGGTTGCCTAGTGGGGTTTAATCACCAGCAATGTAGCATTGAGCAATTTCTAAACCCAAATGAAGGCTGAACATGATGGTGGGATAAGAGGGAAGTAAAAGGAAATAGAGGAAGGAACCAGGAGGCAAAGGACATTTATAGAGGTCTAAATACAGGTATGTACATATGTAAATATATTTATATGTAATGGGAGGGGAATATCTATCTATCTATCTGTCTATCTATATAGACTTAAGGTTGTAGACGGACATTGGGCCTGTACTCAAGTACTCCCTCAACACAAGAACGCTTTGTTCTAATAATCTGGCATTCTGTGATGCTCACCTTCTGACATGATCACTGAAGACGAAATGGGTGCATAAGCAAAAACCTGTGTGATCATGAGGTGCTGATGGGATCAGGTGTCTAAGACCTAGAACAAACTCATACCTTATGTAAACGGGGGCAGGGGAGCCACAAAACAAGAAGTGGAAACCCAAAGCCCATCTGTAGACAATTGGACACCCTCTCACAGAAGGGTCACAGGGAAGAGATGAGCCAGATAGGGTGCAATATAGCAATGATGAAACAACTTTCTTCTAGTTCTTTAATGCCTCTTTCCCCCCAATATCATGACCTCATTTCTGCCTTACAAATTGGATTAGATTAAAACATGCACACTGCTACAGATAAGAGCCCACAACACAGGGAATTCAGTATACATAACCCCTCAGGGTCAACAATGAGAATAGAGATACCAGGAGGATAGGGAAAGGTGCAGGGAGAAAGGGGAAATTGGATCACAGGGATCGACGTATAACCTTTTCCTAGGGGGACAAATAACAGAAAAGTGAGTGAAGGGTGACAGAGGACAATGTAAGATATGAAAATTATAGTCTATAACTTATCAAGGGTTTATGAGGGAGGAACGGGGGAAATCAAGTGCTGATATCAAGGGCTCAGGTAGAAAGAAAATGCTTTGAAAATGATAGCATAAGTACAAATGTGCTTGACACAATGGATGAATGTATAGATTGTGATAAGAGATGTAAAAGCAGGCTGAGTCCCAGTGGTGTATTGGTTGTGTGTGGGACTGCGGCCCACTGGGTTGGCGGTTCATATCCAGCAACAGCTCTCCAGGAACAAGGCCGGGCCTCCTACTCCCACCAGAGGGCAGTGATGCCCCCCCCCAAAAAAAAACAAAAAACAAAAAAAGAGATGTAAAAGGCCCCAGTAAAAATATTTGATAAAAACAAAAGCAAAGGGCTGAGCCCCGGTGGCGTAAGTGGTTGAGTGCGGAACTGCAGCCGGCGGGCTTGGCGGTTCAAATCCAGCGGCGGCTCTCAGGAGTGGCACTGGGTAGTGCCCACAACCACCAGAGGCAGTTATGCCCCCCCCCAAAAAAAAAAAAACAAGAAAAGCAAAAAAAAGACTGTCCAGATGGAAAGGGCCTCAAGCATGCAGGACAATGGACAAATATGGATCCCTGTCCAGGGCCCCAGTCAACACTGGGAATCAGAAATAAAAAGTTTCTAGACAGAAGAAAGCATTCCTACAAAACATGGATTATAAAGAGGACATGGAGCTCCCTCCTTCACATCAGCCTCACAGCAGGCCTGGAAGCTAGAAGGTCATTGCCGAACGTCTTCACCCCTCTGAAGGAGCCTAATTTCCAAGTTAAAAATTTAAACTGCCAGTTATGTCTGAGAGAAGCATAAAGGCATTTCTAGGTGAGTGAGGCCCCATCTTGCCTCTCATTGACCTTCGCTTACGCAGCTAATAGAGGAGAAGTTTCACCTATAAGGAGTAAACTCAGAGAAACTAAAACAATGGGGTGGGATGAGAAGAAAAGGTGCCAGGTTCACATTTTATGTGGTAGCAAGTCCTTGTGAAAATGGTAAATCAAGAAATAACTGACATAAATGTGTTATTCAAAATGTTGAGATGATATGAAAAAAATTGTCCATGAGGGTGAAGACGAGTTGCCAGCCAGGGAGTGGGAAAGTGGAGGTGGAGATGGATGTTTGTACTGCAGGTTTGGGAGAGCTATTAGACTCTCAGCCGGTGTTCTCACCCTTCCTAATGCTGCTACTCTTTAAAACAGTTCCTCATGTTGTGGTGACCCCCAACCATAAAATTATGTTTGTTTCTACTTAATAGCTAGTTTTGCTACTGTTATGAATCATAAATATCTGATATGCATGATGTATTTTCATTGCTACAAATTGAATATCATTAAAGCATAGTGATTAATCACAAAACTATATGTAATTACATATTGTGGAATACTTATTTCTAATGATAAATGAAATTTTGTCTTGAAGCTAGGCTAACAGTCTTAATTTAACAACAGTTAACTACTTTGCTACATTTTACGACAGTATGGGTAAAAAACCCTAAGTGCTAAGGTTAAGATAGTTTCTTTCTCACCAGATCAGCCTATCTGCAGGTGGGCAGACCTGCCTGGAGGCAGAGAGAGGAATGGTGTCTCAGTTCCTAAGACCACTGGAAATATGTGTTCCAATGGTCTTAGGCAACCCCTGTAAAAGGGTCTTCGCCCCCCAAAGTGGTCGCAACCCACAGTTTGAGAACTGCTGCTTTAAACCATGTGCCTATTGCTTCTCGGCCTTTTGGCTAGACTCAAGTGTAAGCCATGTATATATATGTTGAATAAAATTTTAAATAAATTAAAAAATTAAGATGGGGAACATTACCCAACGGATGGCATTCCTATACGGCGCTATGATGGTGTGATGATATGGTGGCTCGGTGGTTAAGTACTCATGGATAACCAAAGGTCTTGGAATCTGTTGGAATCTATCAGTCACTCTGCAGGAGAAAAGAGCGGTAGTATGCTTCTTTTAAGATTCGGACTCCCACTGGGTTGGAGGTTCGAATCCAGCAGCAAGGCTGGGCCCCCTATTCCCACCACCAGAGGGCAGTGATGCCCAACAAACAAATATTCGGACTCATGGAGACCTGATAGGACAGGCTAGGAGCACCCATGTGGGCTTCTCAGGCTGCAAGAACTCTCTGCCAGATCCGAGAGCCTCATCTTTCTTCCTCTGGGAAGCTGGTGTTTTCAAACTGCTGACCGTGCAGTTAGTAACACAGCACATCACCCACTAGTGATTAGCGGTTGGTTGCTAGCTCCAAGCTGCACCATGAGTGAGTCAAACTCACCAACTGCTCCCGTCTCTGAAAAAACACGAGGGGGCCTTTTCCCGCAAGGATTTACAATCTCTGCCAATAGGGTAGTCATGAGTTAAACTCTCCTTGTTTTCAGATTTCAGTGAGTGCATGCTTGACACTCTCTCAAGTGTCTAACGAGCAATGCAAGAATGTCTCCTTGCATTGCTCTCCACTTCGCTGCCCTTTGTAGACCCTGACTTTTTGTTTGTTTGTTTACTTTTACAAATTCAGGACATGTGGGAATACTGCCTCAAGCAAGCCCATCAGTGTCTTGTCTCCCCTTCCCCACCTCCCCAGCCGCCCCCCAGCAGGTACCCCACTGGGTGTCTTTGTGACAGCTTCGGGTCAGTCTCACAGTCGTTCAACTCAACAGGCTACGCTGTAGACTAAGCATAACTCTTACCAGCACAGGGGGACGAAGCATCCTGATGATTCCATGTATTGTGCTAGTCTATTTGCTGGGGTACCAGGCAGAACACCCCTCTCCTGGGGTCTGGGGGTGGAGGGAAGGGCTCATGCACTTGTTGCTCACTCAATCCCGAGAGGGGCCTCAGAAGAAAATTCAGCCAGTGGTAAACCTTAGAGGACGTCCATGGGGTCGCAGTGGGCTGAAGTCATCTTGAGCCAGAGTCAACTCAAAACCATCGATTTGGGTTCTTCTTTTGCATCACACCAAAAGACACCCCCGTGTGGTCTTTTTGTGGAGGACACAGCATTTTACTGTGCTTTGCGTGAATGTGTACAGAGCACATTAGTTTGCCATCCAACCATCCACACACATTTTGTTTCCTGATCTTCCTTGAGCTTCTCTTCACATAACAATACCCCCCCCCCCACACACACACACACACTGTCCCTACTTCCATTGGTCTGCCTCTTTCCTGCCTCTTCCTGTCCACAGCCACTTTGTTCTAAAGCAAATCCTGCCCTTTGATCTCCTGTGCTAATTGTAGGAGCAGCTCCCTCAGCACGGCTATTGTTTCCTTTATGGGTCCGAGAATTGTTTGACTAAAACATAACCCCAGGAGTGGGTTCTATTTCTGGCTTGAAGGGCAGCTAAGGGTCACTGTCTCAGGGGTTCCCTCAGTCTCTATCAAACTGGTGGCTTCTATTATTTTTAATGTTGTTCTGCCACTTCTCCAACTCTCACCACGATATTCTATTTCAGCGTTTGCCAAGTAGGCCAGCATTACCGCTCCCTGGGGGGACTGGACTGATCCAAAGGGGCTGTAACAGCAGATACTTTGCTTATTCTGGATTGTGAGCCCCAGTACAAGAGTTTTTAATTGCCAGGGGGGTGCAGGATAATTTTTTTGTCTTTGTTTTCTGAAAAGGGTGCAGTAAGTCAAATAAGTTTGGGAACCCATGTTGTATTTTTATTCCAGTCAAAGCGATCAATAGTGGTCGCTGTCGCTGTGGTTGTTGGGGTGGGGGGGGCTATCAAGTCGGTTTTGTCTCATAGCGACCCTCATATGCACAAGAGAATGACATACTGCCTGGTCCTGTGATGTCCTCACAGTTGTTCTGATAAGTGAGCCCACTGCTGCAGACACGGTGTCAATCCACTTTACCGTGGATCTTCCTCTCTATTTTCACTGCCCCTCTACTTTACCAAGCATGATGTCCTTCTTCTATGAAATCCAAAGTGAGCCAAAGTCATTGCCTCTCAGGAGCCTTCTGGCCGTACTTCTTCCAAGACAGATTTATTTGTTCTTTTGGCAGCCATGGGACTTTCAATATTCTTTGCTGGCACCATGATTCAAATGCATCTACCCTTTTTTGGTCTTCCTTATTTAAAGTTCAATTTTCACATGCATCTGGGGTGTGTGAAAATAACATGACTTGGGTCAGCCCCCCCCCCCTCAAAAGTAACATAATGGTAACATAGTAGTAACAAGGCACCATCTAGTCTCCTGGTCTCCACCTAGGGGAGTCCCACACTTACGAGTAGGTGTGGGAGGACAGACAGATAATACACCTGCAAGTAGATACTTTTAAAGCTACTTTGAACCCCAGAGTCTTTTTTTCAATAGCAGGGAAGAGATTCTTTTGAAAATCCCTGACCTGAAGAATGTAATGTAATAATAGGTCTTTGGGGATATTGGCCACGAAGGCATTCCTAAATATATGAATACCATCTTGTTGAACAATATTTTGGTTCCTTTAAATGCTAAAGGGGTTCTATTGGGTACACTACTCTTGCTGCCAATATGTTAGATGCAAAGCTGCTTTTTAAAAACTCTAATAAATCCACCACTTGCCTATCAGTTTGTCACCCTATTTTACCACGGGCTGCCAAAAGAATCAACAAATCTGTCTGGGAAGACCAACAGGCAGGATGCTCCTTACAGACAAGGGTGGTGAGACTTTATCTCATGGATTTGGGTGTGTTATCAGGAGAGACCAGTCCCTGGAGAAGAACTTCAGACTTGGTAAAGTATAAGGGCAGCGGAGGGGAGGAGGGGGAGTGGAGGAAAGCCATGAAAGAAATGATTAACCCAGCGGTGGCAACAATGGGCTCAAACATAACCATGACTGTGGGGATGACTCAGGCGCTGGCAGTGTTTGGCTCTGTTGAACATGGGGTTGCTGGAGTCAGAGTCAGAGTCGACCCAACAGCACCCCCCACCTCCCTGGGAGCAATGAGCAACTAAGATGAACCGTGTCTGAAGTCGGTGTCCTGGTCAGAGAGCAGAGGCAGCCGCCAGCTGTAAGAGTAGCTCTCAGGGCACCGAATAGCTGTTTTTCCACTTAACTTTAAAATAATCTTACAGGACTCCACTAACAAAGTCTTATTTTATACTCTTTAGCCCCGGAATGTCTTTCCCCTGATACAGCCAGTAATATTATACTAAAGCGTTGAAGAGGATGACTAATAGCCTGGAATTTAGGAACAATTTAGTTACTGTTTATGGAGTGAAGCTGGAAGTCTGGTTATGTCGCAACCCGACTTCATCCTCAACTGCTCACAGTGAAAAAAACAACAAACCCAAACCAGGATATGAGCTGTAGGGGATATGTTGCCCTGGCAAGTTGCTTAATCTTTACTTAAGACTTTAAATTGGGTCCAGAAATGTGCTGAGTAAAAAATTTCAAGATATTTGGTGGCGTATTCTCAGTAGATATAGTCCATTTCATGTTTTCAAGGTGGGTTAGAGAAGACTTTGAATTCTTCTAAGGAGTGTGTATTTACACACTGAGAACTGGTGCACCCGATAAAATGAGTTCTTCTGGCCCAGTGACTAAGTGCCCACTTGTTAATCAAAAGATCAGTTGGTTGAATCCACTGCGGCTTCCATGGGAGAAAGACCTTACAGATGATAACCCAGGAAACCTATGAGGCGAGGGTTCTAGTCTGTCATAGGCAGTCACCATGTGTGGAAACCTGCCACCACCCCCACCCTACAAAGTGACCCGAGACAGCCGTGAGATGCATAAAAGAAAGAGAAGTCGCTTTATCTGTGAAGTGGCAGTGTACTCCAAAAGAGGACAGATGCCAGAAGATGAGCCACCAAATCTGGGTTCAATCCTCACTCTTTCTCCTCGCTCATTTCTAAGATAACATGTAAAGCAAACCAGCTCACTGTCATCAAGTCGGTGTCTGCTCATAGTGACCCCAAAGGACATGGCAGAACAGCCCCTCCCATCCCCCATGTGTTTCTGAGACTAGAAATCTTTACAAGAGCAGAAAGCCTCATCTTTCTCCCAAATAATGGCTGGTTGTTTCGATCTGCTAACCTTGTGGTTCGCAGCACAACATGTATCCCACTCCGCCGCCATCAGAGCTTCCTAAAATGCCATGCCCTGAAGCTAAAATGAATTCAGTCTCCAGAGAAGCCAGGGGAAGGACTCCATGAAAACGTTTACAGACAGTGGTATCGTGGTGATATGTTGGAAGGTCGATAACTTGAAACCACTGGCTGCTTCGTAGAGAAAAGGCAAGACTTTCTACTCCTGTAAAGAGTCAACTTCTCAGAAACCCACCGGAGCAGTTCTATCCTGCCCCACAGGGTCCCTGTGAGTCAGCCTCAACTTGATGGCAGTGACCTTGAGCTTTTGAACAAATGAAATGCTGTCATCCATTGTAGAGAGGATGTGTATACCAGAATACAATGCTGCCCTCTCTGGTGCCATCTTCATGCGTGCTGGCATGTCCATTGTCACAACTATGGAATCAGTCATCTTGTTGAGGGTTTTCCTTGCTCTCATTGACTTGTTCTCAAACGTGGTGTTCTTTTCTAGTGATTGGCTTTTCCTGGCCAATCCAAAATAAGTAAGCTGAAGTCTCACTCTTCTCACTTCTAAGGAGTATTCAGGCTGTGTTTCTTTTAAGACTAATTCTCCCACTCTTGTAAACAACTTAAAAAACCAAACTAACTGCTGTTGAGTTGATTACAACTCAAAATGCCTCTAGGGAACAGGAGAGAACTGTCTCTGTGGGTTTATGAGACTGAAACTCTTGCGAGAGTAGAACACCTCCTCTCTCTCCCACAGGGTGGCTGGTAGTTTTGAACTGCTGATCTTGCAGTTAGCAGCTCAATGCATAACCAGGGTTCCTCATTCTTCTATGAATATATATATATATATGAATATATATATATATATTCATAGTCTTCAGCAGTGTGTTAGTCCAGGTGGACTAGAGAAACAAATTCATAAACATACATATGGATATAAGGGAAAGGTTTATATACAAGAGTGTGTTAGTCCAGGTAGACTAGAGGAGCAAATTTCATAGACATGCATATAGATATAAGGGAATGGTTTATATACAAAAGGAATGGAACACTGAGAAAGCATCCCACCCCAGTCCAGTTCAAAGTCCTAAGTCCGATATTAGCCCATATGCCTGATAACAGTCTATAATGTCTCCTTCCGACTCACAAAGTCACAGGCCAGTGGGTGCAGAATCCCAGCGCTGGCAGGGGTCTCCTCATGGCTCCTCGCTTCCAGGTCTCAGGGTCCACGAACAGCATCAGTGGTGGCAGAAGCAACTCATTGATGGCAGGGGTCTCCACGTGGCCTCTCCAGCTTCAGAGGTCAGGCTCCATCAGGGCAAGGTCGTCTGGCTTCTCCTCTGGCTCCTCAGACGCTGCCATCTTGTCTTGTCCATGATTCATCGTCCCTGAGACTAACTACCAACAACTGGGGGAGATAGCTTCTCAGCTTCACGAAGGGAATATTGCTAGATTTCCCAGACGTATCAGGAGAAAGCCATGCCCACATAGAGGCCTCATTGGCTACTCAATGGCTATCTCCAGATTAACAGGCTAGACTCCACCCCTCCCTTTCAATCATAAGATCAACATAAGCACATGACTGCCACAAAGAGGAATGTAACCTTAAGAAAGCATCCCAATCCAGTCCAGTCCAAGGTCATAAGTCCAATATTAGCCTATATGTCTGATACCAATCTATAAAGTCTCCTTCCGACTCACAAAGCACGTGCAATGACACCAGGACAATCACAGGCCAGTGGATGCAGAGTCTTATGTATCCAGTGGTGGTTGAAGCATCCCAGCGTTGGCAGGGGTCCTCTCATGACTCCTCATTTCCAGGGCACAGGGTCCATCAGCAGTATCCATTGGCAGTAGGATCATCTCAGCACTGGCAGGAGTCTCCACATGGTTTCTCTGTCCCAAGAAGTTTGAGGCCATCAGGTTAAGCCCATGTGGCTTCTCTTCCGGTTCCTCTAGTCTCCAGGAATCAGGATCTATCATTATGCTGTCATCTCATCTTGTCAGTAGTTCGTCTCCAAGGAACTGAGTCCAGTCTCTCTTCTTCAATTGGGAAATACTGCGAGACTTCCCAGAATTCTCAGGAGAACGGCATGCCCACACAGTGGCCTTATTGGCTCTCTCCAGATTGACAGGCTAGACTCCACCCTTACACTCCCAGTCATGAAATTGACATCAAGTACATGATCATCACAACCAGTATCACAGTTCTAATGTGATCGTTTTTCTTCTGTCTTAATTTTTCATTGGGAAGCTTGAGAATAAATATTAATCAAAATACCAAACTCACTGCCATCGAATCAACCTCGACTGAGAGCGGCTCTATGGGAAAGGCTAGAACTGTCCCCGTGGATTCTAAGACTCTAGTTCTTTACAGGAGTAGAAAGCCTCATCTTTCTTTCTTGGTGCAGACAGTGCTTTGGAACTGCCAACCTTGCAGTTAAGAGCCAAATATATAACCAGTCCACTATCAGGCCTCCTGATGAATGAATACTAGGCAACTGAAAAGACCAGCACCTGGGGTCAGGCACACCTTAACCTGGCAGAGAAACAAATAGAAGATTAGCCTTAGTCACTGGAGTTCATGTAAACACTGTAAGGAGGGTTGGACTGATGAGGAAAGTGTCAACCATTTTAGCCTTGTGCCATCTTATTATTGATTTTAAAAATTGCATCCATAATATAATATCCTTCTTTCAAAGGAAAGTTTGAGAAATTTAAATTATTATATGCATATATGAGAGGGCTTTGGAAAGTTGTGGGAAAATTCCATTGTCTTTTTATTCCATTTTACGACGAGTCTTTATCAGCGCCCTCATTGAAGAGACACTGGATTTGATGGAACCAAAGCTGGAGACCAGAATTCTGAAAGTTGAGCATCCAGGCAATTTAAGCACTCGGCTTATGTGTTCAGTGCAGAGGCACAACAATTTGTACAGATGACTATCAGCTCAGCTGAAGTTCAACCCAGGGGACATCTGGCCGTCTGCGCACCTTATCATGAGCCCCAACTACAGTCGGAAGTCCAAATGATATCTCTTCCAAGAATCATAGTTTGGTTTGCCAAAAAGGAAAACTTGGTTCAACACACCTAGATTTTAATGCTCGCTTTGTTTTTAGAATTTTCCAACAGATGGTGGAAATGAGGGAATTTGTTTGCCTAGAAAATTTACCCAGTTACACGGTGGTTTGAGGCTGCCACGGTCTCTTCTGGGTTACAAGCAGCACCTCCTCTCCTGTCCCGTCACCAGATGGCAAGGTAGCCGAGCAGGTCTGTTTTCCCCGAGACAGCCCACTCTGTCATTATCTTCTCACAACAACAGGAAACGTGAAAGTTGTTGTTTCTCAATGCCTCTGATCTTCTGGGAAGTTCTAGGAAACGCAACAGGTTGTACATCTCTTTTTAAAATACTTCAGATGCTTTTTGAAAAGTCTTTCCCGGAAATGTGTAGTGGCATTTTTGTAAGTGAAAATGGAAGGCTAGATTTGAAACTGACACAGCTCAGGGGCAATTAGCACGGACGCCACTGCGGAGGTTTCCGATGTTCCAGGTTTTGACGTGCATGGGGTCCTTTATATACTTCTTGGAGGGCAATGATTATTATGGAAGCAAGATAAACTTATCGTGGAAGCTAAAGAGAGAAAGAAAAATAAAAATGCTCCCAAAGAAATATTCTTAGATTTTACTGCCCCGTAGCAAAATTTAACTATTGTGGCAAATTTTTGTCAATTTCCTCCCCGTGTAATATTATATAGCTGTGATTATATGATGATAAAAGTGTGTGCTGTTTTTTGACATTTATCAGGTAGAAAATGAATTATTTCTGTTATTTGAGCTATTTACAATCATTTTTTAAAAAATATTTTCTGGTAATAAAAGAAATAAAAATTTCAAAGATAGGTGAGTAGTAGAAGGAAAAAAAAATTATCCATAATCCAACAATTCAAAGTGAGCCTGTGTGCCAACAAGTTGACTTTACTCTTTGTAACCCATAGTTCAGAGTAGAATTGTCCCCTAGGGTTTCCGAGGTGGTAATTTGAGGGGCCTTTGAAAATGCCATGGGAAATGCCAGTGTCTTTCCACCGAGTTTTCCTGTGAATGTTCTGAAGCACTGTAATAGCTACAGGAGCCGTTTGTCAGTGCTTCTCCTTTGGCACCACTGGGTAGGCTGGAACCACCAACATTTTGTCAGCAACCAAATACTTAAACTTTTGCTCTGTGTTTCACTCAGCATGGCTCAGATAACACTTCTTGGTATTGTGGGTTTTGTCCTGCATGTATTTTCGTAATTTGACATGATGTCGCTGAACTTGTTGTTAACATCTGCATAATATCGTATGAATATGTGATTTGTTGAACAACTTCTCTCTTCAGGCAGATCTTTCCTAAGAGTGCACCTTTCATTAGATGACCTTAACTTTCATATTCATTTCTGCTATTCATTTCTGATAGATTAAGAGATGCATCTGTAAGCTATGAAAGGAAAATGAGTCGTTACAAATAGGAAGACCAGATATAGCCATTCATGAAATATTTATTCAATGCCTACTGTGCACAATTGCTGTACCGGGCTTTCGACATGATAGGCTTTCCCCAAAGAGCATCTGAGCTGGTTTATAGTAATGCACAGGACTCAGGATAAAATAAACTGGTATTTATTTTGAGCTACAAATTTGATTTTGAACACCTAGCGGTCAAAGCAAATTCAAATTGACTACATAGTTCAAAATTCCCTTAGGACCCCAAATTCAGCTCAGAAAGGCAACTTTCCTTCACATTCAGGCCTGAGAGAAATCTTCATCCAAGGCACAAGATGAGCATATGATAGTGTGGATCACAGGTGAGCCTGTGCAGCAAGAGGTCTGGGGTCCAGTTGTCCGCTTGCTGGTTATGAGCCTCCTGGCGGGTCTTAAGGCATTTGTTTCCTTCATTTAATGGTCCTTTTTACGCACCCACTAGAAGCCCATGGGTGTAATGTCATTGGAACAGAGGATGTTCTACATCCTACTTTGGTGATATCAGCTGGGGTCTTCAAAGTGTTTAAACTGCCATCTAAGTTGCAACTCTTGGTCTTTCTGAAACCAGAGGGGGAAAGCATGAAGGAAAATTCCAAGAGTCAGTTCGTCTAAAGAACCAATAGACCATTGGAAGCTTCCCGAGAAGAACCAGATCGTGCCAGGCTACTACCATTGACCACTCTGATCAGGATCACTCCAGGAGGCCCTGGGCAGACTAGGAGAAAAATGCAGAGCAAATTTCAAAATTACAAACAAGACCAGACTTAGTGGTCCGATAGGAAACTGGAGGCACCTCTGAGATTGTGGCTTGTAGCTATCTTCCCAAACCTGTAACAGAGCCCACCCTTGGGACCAGCCCTGAAACATGGACTGCAGTACCCAAGAGGACCGACCAGAGTTCTCAGAACGATCAAACAGCGGAGACCACACAAAGTCCAGAAGGTTGGAAGGGGCAGGAAAGAAGAAGATAGGGAAATAGCGACCCCAGGTAGGAAGGAGAAAGACAGCTATTACATTGAGGGATTACAAGTAATGTCACAAAGCAAAAAATAATAATAGATGCACTGCTGATTGAAAACTTAGTATGCTCTGTAAACCTTCACCTGAGACACGGTTAATGCTATAATAATAATAGTAATAATAATGTTTATAAAAACCAAAGATGCCACTTTGAGGACTAAGGTGCACCTTGCCTAAGCGCTGGTATTTTCAATCACCTCATATGCCTTTGAAAACTGGACAATGAATAAGAAAGACTACAGAAGAGTGGATGTGTTTGAATTCTGGTTTTGGAAAAGGATAGTGAAAGTACCATAGCTGCCAGAAGAACAAACATATCTGTCCTGGAAGAAGTTCAGCCAGAATGCTCATTAGAAGCAAGGATGGAGAGATTTCGTCACTCGTACTTTGGACACGTTATCAACAAGACCAGGCCCCGGGGAAGGCTATCATGTCTGGTGAAGTAGAGAGTCAACCAAAAAGAGGAAGGCCCTCAAGGGCATGAATGGACACAGTGGTGGCAACATAGCAAGGACCGTCAGGATGCCCCAGCCCGGGCCATGTCTTATTCTACTGGGCGTGATGCCATCTGACTACACCACCACTAACAAGAGTTAGAATTGACTTCACGGCCACGGGACGTGCCAAGCAAGGAGCCTTGGATGCGCAATGGTTAAACACTAATTGAAAAGTTGATGGTTCGAATTCACCTTCCACAGGAAAAAGACCATGAGATTTTTTTTTTCCCAGTAAAGATGATAGCCAAGAAAACCTATGGGGCAGCTCTATTCTGCAACACAGGAGGTCACTATGAGTCATATTTGACTCTGCGGCACTTAACATGCCAAGCAGCAGTATTATAAAACACAGAGTCTGGTGAGGAAATAAGTGCTGGAGCTGCTCATTTGAATACACCACAGAAGCGTTAGGATGAGCAAGGGACCGTCTCATCTAACCCCTGGTGGCTTTTAGGTTAATTCCTCTGTCTGTAAAATTTCATTATGTTTGCTACAATCACTATCCTAAAATAAGAAATATTAAATGTCTTAATAGAATCGGCTTTAATAGGATTCCAATTTAAGAGGATCAAGAAGGAAAGAGTAATCGCTTTCTTATATGACCTTGCTTTTTCTCACTACAATGCTACCCGCAGTCTGAGCGACCCACAGTGGCTGGTTCGAGGATCAACCTGTGGCCCCACATGGTACCAGAAGCCTCTTCTCTTGCCGAGTTGCTGCTGGGGCCAGAGGTGTCCTTGGGGAAGCTGCTAGAGGGAGGCCCCAGCATCGTCAGAGACGCGCCTGTTCATGCCTGTCCTTGCTGTCTCTGAGACTCAGCTGGTGAACTAGTCATTCAATTCTGACCATTCTCCTTGTATACTTTCAACACATCCCCTTTCTTCACGTTTTGTTTATCTGTTTGTTTCATCTGCTTGGGGTCACATTTCGGTCATTTGAAATCTAGTGTGTGCCAATTCATTTCATAGATTATGAAATCCTTAGTGCATCCCCCAAAACCTTACTGTCGTTGAGTCCGGTTCATAGTAACCTTACGGGACCAGAGCAGAAATACACCTTTGAGTTTCCAAGACTACACACTTACCTTCCAGGACCAGATAGATTCATCTTTCCTCTGTGGAGTAGGGGGTGGATTTGAACCCCTGACTTTGTGGTTAGCAGATCAATACGTTATTCCCCATTCCACCAGTGCTCTCTTATAGCACCGATCTATAAAATGCTATCCTCTGCAGCTGCTCAAATAGTTTCTGGGTGGCATAAGTAATTAAGTATGCAGCTACTAACTAGAAAGTTGGTGGCTAGGAAAGATTGGCCTTGAAAACTCACTCAGAGGCACTTCGGAAGAAAGGCCTGGCAATCTACTTCCAAAATACTACAGTCAGTAAAAACCCTGCAGAACAGTTCTACTCCAAAACACACAGAGACGTCATGGGTCAGAAGTAACTCGAAGGCTTATTGTATCTGATCCATAACTCAAGGAATTTTGTTACTGCAGTTCTTTAAGTTCTATCCTGAGACCGCTCCTAAGGTCTTTCTCTCTACGACCTATCCATTACACTATCTGAAAAACTAAAGATAAAACGTACTTCACTTGAAAGAAGGCAAACCCCAAGTTCCTTAAGTGGACAGACCCACTTGTTGGCTAATTTTTCCTTAAAACATGTGATTTATTTATTTGTTGTGCATAAATACAAACACCCTGTGTATTTAGAGCCAGGAACTTCTCTAAGCATTTTGCTTCAATGAGCTCATTTGATCCTCCCGAGCCTCAGAAGCAGTAGGTACTATTGTTATGTTGGCTTTCAATGAGGAAGCTGAAAGCACAGAGAGATTAAGCCATTGGCCCAAGGTCACAGAGTTCCGTGCCTGGTGGAGTTGGAATTCCTGGGACTGTTGGCTGCCAAATCCATTCCAACTCATCGACAGACCTGCCCCATTGCGTTCGCCACGCTCTTAACCTTGACGGGAGCAGAGTGCTGGCTGGCTCTGTTCTCCGGGCTGGTGGGTTTGAACCCCCGACCTTTCCTTAAGCAGTGGAGGCCTTAACCTTGTGCCCACAGGTCTCCTGGGCATCCCACTGGATGAGGAAGTCAGTCTTCCACTTTAGCAGGTCTCAGAACACACCAACATACTTGTTTAAAATGCAGATTCCTGGGACCGCCTAACTCGGAGCCAGGCCAAGAAAAGGCACGTCACCGACCCACGGCTGGCTTTTCTGTAGCCTTTCGGGGCTTCCGTTTGATGGTGTTGCGGACATGTCTCTTCACTTTTCTCAGAGAGGGAGATTCTGCCGCATGCCCGTCACACTGCAATGATATGACCTGACTTCAACAAATACCCCCAAACAAGCACCTTTCAGACATCCACTAGAGATCTTAATCTTGACTGTCTGCCACCTAGCTCATTGCAGAGCAGCGGAAACAATGGATGTTTGAGAAAGACATGACTGCCTTCGGTCATGCTTACCATTTAATCCACCGGCAGCCTTAACTCGGCATCCCTCAAACAAAATAAGGTCACCCCGAATCCCAGACTTGGACTTTGGTTCCCTGTGGAAATGCCATCCATCTCGATCTAGGCTGACGTGGCTCCCGGTCAGGCTCCTGCAGCCCACTGCCATCTCGGTATGGCCCCCATCACGCTGGGGAAATCGAGGTTGCTGAGGGGGGCAGCTTTGACCCAGAGACTGCAGTTTAGAGGTGGAGGCAGGGTTTAGCTTGCTCAGATCCTGCTTTGGCCACCTCCTGACTTGCTTAACTCTCTTGGTGCCTCATTCAGGAGGGCCTCCGGTGGTGATAGTGGGTTGGGAATTCGGCTCTTCATCAAAAGGTCAGCTGTTTGAAACCACCAGCCTCTCTCTCTGAGGAAAAAAGATAGGCTTTCTGTTCCTGTCAAGATTGAGAAGTGTCAGAAACTCACAGGAGGAGTTCTATGAGGAGTCACGAGGAGTCAGGTTGACCGGAAGACAGGGAGTAAGGGTCTCCTTAGGAGCCCTGCTCAGTGTTGGGGGCAAAGTGCTGGGCGGCTCACCACAGGGTTGCTGGTTTAAACCCTACCTGGCATGCCCCAGAACGCAGTCTTCCTCATAAAGATGCGTGGTCTGCAAACCTTACAGAGCAGCTCAACTTTGTCCTACATGGTCTGGGGCTCTGCGTCCCAAGGAACTCCATGATCATGGGTTTTTAGCGCACTTCATTCTTGCCCTAAGGCATTGTGAGCAGTGATGCAGTGCTTGACAGGTGACAGAACAGCCTGACACACAGTACATGTTCAATCCCAAACAGGAGCAACAAAACTGAGGTCTAAACCCCTTGCTATCGAAGTGCATTGTGACTCCGAGCAAGCCTGTGAGACATAGCAGAATGGCCCTGTGTTTTTGAGGGCTCTCAGTCTTTGTGGAAGCACACAGTCTCCTCTTTCTCCTACGGAGTAGCTGTGGGGTTTGAACCACCGACCTTGGGTTAGCAGTCGGATATTTAACCAGTGTACTGCCAGAATTCCAACCAGTACCACTCACCAGAAGGGACACTCCATGAGGGCAAGAACATTGTGTCTTTCACACCGTGTCTATGAACATTGACCCCATTGTCTGACAGATAAGATGTCCTCAAATAGAAATTCAATGATTTCAATGCCTAGTCAATGGCATTTTTAGATCATCCTTATTTGGCCTTTTTGGCTCATATAGCACTTATCTTATGCCAGGTCCCACAATGCATGTAATTCATATGTATCTTTTCTAGATGGTAAAACTGAGTCATGGGGCAATTTAGTCACAATTTGTCTAAATTTAACACAGCTGGCGGAACTGGGATTGGAAGTCAAGAAATCTGGCTACTACCTTAACCTCCGGTTTTTATTGCTGATCATTTCTTTCTCCTTGAAATTCTCCTCCACTGGCTTCTGTGTAATCAGCCTCTTTTCACTTCTCCAATTCTTGTTTCACTGGCTTGCTTCCTTCTGCTCCTCTCAGGAGTGTTGACATTTCCCAGCATTATGCCTAAGGTCACAGTCCCTTTTAACTTGACGTTCTCTCTAGTTGATGTCTGTGTACTCCGTACTCTTATCAAGTCTAAAGCCTGATCTCAATCCCAAATGTCCTTCCTAAGCTTCAAAGTTCTGTGACCGATTCCTCACTGGGCCATAACCACACTCAAAAGTTATAAAATAAACTCATTATTCTCTCTGAGAAATATGCATTTCCCTTGCCTCCAATTCAATTGTCTAACAAATGTTACCACCGGCCATTTCTTCTATGGTCGCTCTCTGTGAATTTCGCGGAGCCTCCAACAGCGCCATGTGGGGGTGGAGCATCCGGATGTTTACCACCTCCGTGGCCCCAAGAATTTGCCATTTTCTGTGGAAAACAAGTGGCGGTTACTGGCAGTGATGGCCGTGTTCTTTGGGTCTGGATTTGCTGCACCCTTCTTTATAATAAACCAACTGCTTAAGAAATAAGGAGGCTTCACTTCAGCTGTGAAACAGATGAGAAGAGCATTGTAAGAAGTCTGACTTCTGAAAATTGGATCAAGCTCTGTTGAACTTAATAGTATACTGGATATGTTTGTAAATAAACTTAATACATGAAAGGGGAAAAAAAAAGAAAAGAAAATGTTACCACCACCTCCCCTATCACTGATGTCAGAAATCTGAGATTCATCCATAATTCAGTCCTCCCTTCCCCCTCCATGTCCAGTCAACGTTGATATCAATCATTTTACCTTCTTCCTCTACTTTCTCACAACTATTTCCTTCATTCTGGTTGTCATGCCCTGATGAGATGGCTTCCTAACTCATCACCTGCAATCTGTAATCTGCACCACTCTCATCTCCCTCATCACTACCAGTCTCTCTGAAGAATACACTAAAACTGTGGCATCACCTTCCTGATGAAGACTTGAATGACTTCTTTTCTCTAGGGGAGAATCGCTGGACTCCTTGGCACAGCACACAAGGCCTTTTCATGTCTGGGCCATCCTCTCTTTCCTGTCCCATTCCTCTCCCCTCCTTCACTTGAAATCCACCTGCCCTAGCCATTCTGAGCTCCTCCATGTCTATGGCTGGAGAGCGTTGTATTCTTACAAGGCTGGGGTTTGATAGCTCATCTCTCTGGAACGCTGTTCCCAGTTGTCTCGGATCTCTTCTCCTTCTCCAGCAATTAGCTCACCAGAAAGACCTCAGATCAAACACTCTAACACAAAAGAGGTAGACACTTAAAGGATCTTAGCCCCCTTCCACCTGGGTCCCTTCCCCTGGCAACATTAATGATTCATCGCATGTCACAGACTCCTATAAAATGTCTCCTGGTTTACTGAGTCTTCTCAAAGAATCAATACTTTCCCTTTTTTTTTTTTTTTTAAAATACTCCTCCCTCATCTGCTTGGCTTCTTGAGGGCAAGATACAGGTAGGAGACCTCTTTGTGATCTTCACACAGCAGTTGATACCCAGTGAGGGGGACCTTTCAGAACAGATTCCCCAGTAATCTGTCCCTTGGATGACCTTGGCCAGCAAAAGGTAAATAAAATGGTAGCTCTGTGGAAGAATTATTTTCCTTCTTTTGAACTTCTAACTTATTTTCAGATTTTATTCCTAACTAGCCTGTCATGTGCACACCCTGTAAATATATAGTGTGCATATATATATGAGTATACATGTATACATACATGTGCACACACATATAAGGCTCCTAGGGTAATGTAAAGAGTTAATTTGCAAAAGGTTGGAAAAGTTGGAGTTTCGAGCCTCCCCAGAGGTGTTCTGAAGAGAGGCCTGGCAATCTACTTCCCCAAAAATCCTCTGGAGCACAGTTCTGCCCTGACTCACGTGCTCACCATGTGTCAAAGTGACTCATCAGCAACGTGTGTGTGTGTGTGTGCGTGCGCGCGCTCATGTGCATAGGCACAAAAAGGCCTCAAAAAGTTTGTGGGAAAAGTGAATAAAACAATAAAACTTTCCCACAAACATTTGAAAGTCCCTTCATATACATGTCTATGTGGACATTAAATATGCATGTGTATATATGTATTCTTATGTTCACATTAAAAAATGCACTAAAAAATAAGTCCACCTAACCTTTATTGTACAAATTTATAGTAGCCACTACAGTAAAATAATAGAGACTGAGAAAAATATTACTGCAACTTGTACCAAATCAAATAGAGGGTTTCACTTGTCAGAAATATTTAGGTCCTTGTTCATGTATGTGCAGATTGTTTTCTACCCATGTTATATGATGGATTGTTTTGTTCCACCACCTCTTCAGTTGAAACATCATGCATGTTTTTCCACTTTGCTTCTGTCTTCCCTCCTCACTTCCTCAGCCTTCCCATTGAGAAACTAGTGACAACAGCGAGGTGTGCATCCTTCTTCCACCCCTTTCTCTGAATTGATCTGTTATGTTTGCAAAGGGAGAAGGAAGAGTTTTGTTCTATGCATTTAAAAAGGAGACGATAAAGCTGACAAAATGTCATGGGCTCCCCTTCTGACTCCTCCAGGGAGTCAGATTCTCCAGCAGGGAGGAGAATCCAATTCCACACCAGACTGAGCCTGACTGACCCCAGGTAGAAGTCAGCTGTGCCTCTGCCCTCCATCGGTCTTTATCCTACTCTGATACCAACTCTTCTTCCCACAGCATTCTACTTCTCTGCTGGACGTGATAGTCCATTGCAATGGCCACGTGGAACTCAAAGACAACATTCACAGTTACAGGTTCTTTCAGGGAAGTGAATAGGTTACCACAAGTCAGGATCAGAAAGCACTCCTACAATGCTTTCATCCACAACAGTGCCTCTTCTCAGCCATGCTGGCAGGCATGTTTCTCTGGTCTGCAGCCTTCAGCCACAGGGCTCCCTTGGTCTCTGATCCGTCCACATGCCCATGGCACCCTGCTCTGCACGCCAGCTTCCTTCTTTCACTTGTTCCTGGGCTAGAAAGTCCACTGCTTTGTCTCATGGTCTTGGACGCTGCACCAAGCAATTTTACTTTACCACAATAACACTGCCCCACCATCTCTCACTTAATCGTGCATGAAAATCTCTCCTGGAGGCTGAGCCCCGGTGGCGTCATGGTTGTGCGCGGGACTGCGGCCCACTGGGATGGAGGTTCAATTCCAGCTCCACAGGAGCAAAGGCTGGGCCTCCTACTCCCACCTCCTGAGGGCAGTGATGCCAAAAAACAAAATCTCTCCTGGCTAGTAAGTACAAATCTAACACACTCTTTTTGGTATCTAGGATCCTCTGGTATGGGCATAATCATGTGACAATTTACTCAGCCATTCCTACACTGAAGGACACTCTTGTTTCTCTTCTACTACACCAAATGCTACAGCAAGCAATTTGAATTTACATAACTTTGCATATTGACTCTATGGGTGGCACACTTGTTTATGCTCCAGTCTACTAAGCAAAAGATTGGCCGTTCAAACCCATCCAGAGGTGCCTTGGCCGACAAGACTGCAGTCTGTTTTGAACAGCCACATTACCTTGAAAACCTCAGGAAGTAGCTGTCCTGTGCACACATAGAGGTTGCCACAAGCTGTAATCAATGCAATGGCAACTAACTGCAATTAACCTTTAGGTGGGCAATGGAACCCACCCAGTAGTGCTGGCAAGAAAGGACAATCAGAGAAATTGCATCCACAAAGATGACAGCCAACGTCAGTTCTGCTCTGTAATCCATGAAGCCACCGTGAGTTAGAACCCGGTTAAGGATTCTAATGAATTCTAATGAATTTGGTTTGGATTTGGGCTTTGTATACTGCTGCTTTATGCTGCTCTGGTAGATGATCCTGAAAATAGGAGTTGTTCTTGGAAAATAGATTCAAGCCTGATGTGTCAAAAATAAATCAATGAAAACGCACACTACAATGCCATGCATTCCGAGAAGTTCAGTCACTGATCACAGCGATATAGATGTTTGCCTATGCCATTGCCTAGCAGTCTTTTGATGGGAAAAGCTGTTTCCCAGCAAATAGCAGGTGTGCGTCCCAGAGAGAGCATATGTACAAAAGACAGAACGCAGCAGCTGCGATGGGCCATTGCTGAGCCTACTTCCTAGTGTGCTTACTAGCCCTCTTGACCAGGGCAGAGGGCTGGGTTATTTGAAACCTGACTGTGTATGGGATCCTGAGTGGGACCCTGGCCCTTTGAGGTAATTAAACAGTAATGTGCTTTCAACACACCTGGGCTGCAGGAGATCTCAACCAAGGCATTACTTTGAAACTGGAAACTGAAGAATTACGTAGATGTCAATAAAACAGTGCATGGGAAAGACCATTACAGTAGGAATCGGAATCCTAATCTTTGGCTCTGCCCATTTGTCAGCATTGTGCACAGAGAACAAGCTTCAAAACCCCCATATTCAAAGCAAAGCTAATAATAATCATGCTTCCACTTTACAGGGAGGGACAAATGGAATTATGTAAATTAAGTGATTTGCAAGAGCCAGACATACATTGGTAATGTGAATATTCAGACTTTTGGACTGTCTGTGAAGGTACCTTTCCTTTTTGTTTTGTTCTAGTATTATCAGGAAAGAACATATCATCCTTTAAAAGAAGGTATAGCCATCATGATGGCACTCCAAAAGTACTCACTACTGCAAAAATAAGCGACCATGTCAGGTATTGACTCTGTCTGCAGATATCGTTTGCTGGACTTCTGGGACAGTGAAAATATTTAAAAAGTTGCCTTGGTTTTTAATGCTTCAAAGATAAATGGGGATGAAATAAGAGAATCTGAGCTAAAACACACACACATACACACACAAAACCACTTTTCTTTCTTTCCTCTTTCCCCTTAGTTTCTATTTTTAACTTCCGTACAGTATCAGATGCAATATCCTGGTGTTCTTTCCCTATTCCTGGCTCCTGCCCATAAAGTACACACAGGCTACAGGAATCCAGCTATGGTTTGGATGTTTCCTGCCCATCTCCTGCTATTTTTACTGTGACTAAACAGTGAGAGTTGGGGATTTCTATGGATAAATAGTCCAGAGAGGTTATGAATGGCTATGCCTGTGCATGGGTAGCAAGAACCATGTAGCGGACATGAGAGACCTTTCATTTCAGAAATAGATGGTACCTTTTAATCTTCACTTTTTCATAGCACAGAATGTTAGTTTACAATGTTCCAGAAAACTCGGTGCCAGTTGAAGACTGACAGTTGGTTCCTTCCAGCTGTTCTTCAAGGTATTCTTTCTGCAGGAATTTCAAAGTTGGCTCATAGTTATGGCTCCAGATTTGTCAGATTAGATGTTTCTACTTTGAGTCTTCCTTTGGAAACTAGAAGAAATGGGGTGTTTGTCCAGCAGTTAAAAGGGTTTGGGGAGTTATGGAGACCTTTTAGCTAAGTTATCATAACTATTGGTCACTTGTAGATTCAGTGGGTGTGTGGGTGTGTGTGTGTGTGTGGGGGGGGGGGATGTTATCCTTTCTGGGACCCCTTAAATAAAATAAATTCATGAGGAGTCGCACGTAGTATTTTACTTCTCTACAGGGGTACACAAAGAGGCTGAGAGCTCTTGGAGTAATTTCAAGTTTCAAATTTCTTGAGTCTTCAGACGCTATCCTTTGAGACTTAATTCATCTTAAGTGTGCATTTGTTGAAGAAAACGGAGAATGATAAGAACAAACTTTGGAGACTGAAACTACCTTTATCAGAAGTCCTTGAAATTTTTTTTTCCAGTTTAAGTCCTTTTTAAACACAAGAAGGCTTCTATCGATGGTTTTACTTATTCAGCGAGTTAAAACTATTAAAATTTGAAATGTAACAAATAACATGAAAATGCAGCAAATAAAAATAAAGTCCCAGTGGCATAAGTGGTTGAGTGCGGGACTGCGGTCCACGGGCTTGGCGGTTCAAATCCAGTGGCGGCTCTCAGGAGTGGCACTGAGTAGTGCCCACGACCACCAGAGGCAGTGATGCCCCCCCAAAAAAGAAATAAAAATAAAGGGACATATTCTCCTCAGTTTACAAAGACATGAGAAGAAATGTGATTTTAAAAAATATCTTCTGGGCTGAGCTCCGGTGGCGTCGTGGTTGTGCGCGGGACTGCGGCCCACTGGGACGGAGGTTCAATTCCAGCAGTGGGGCTGGGCCTCCTACTCCCACCACCAGAGAGCAGTGATGCCCAAAAAAGATTAAAAATATATATATATATATATATCTTCCTTCTTGACTTTAAGAGAAACCAAGACTTGAAATTGGCAAATTGCTGGAGTGATTCTATACATCATGGAAGAGTGTCATACAGATCTCTGGGTTTCTTCTCCAATAGCAACAGGGTGCACATAGGTCAATGTAGAGGAAATTTTATTTACTCAAGAATTCATCGGGCTGAGCCCCGGTGGCGTAGTGGTTGTGCGCGGGACTGCGGCCCACTGGGTTGGAGGTTCAATTCCGGCTCCCAGGAGCAAAGACTGGGCCTCCTACTCCCACCACCTGAGGGCAGTGATGCCTAAAAAAAAAGAAAAAGAAAAAGAAAGAAAAGCAAGAGAGCAGGACTTCTTCTGGGTCCAGAAGCTTAAGCCTTGAGCTGTTAACAGAAGGTAGGCAGTTCAAGCCCACCAGCCACTTTTGGGGAGGAAGATCAGTCAATCCGTTTTTCTAAAGATTTATAGTCTTGAGAGCCCTCTGGGCTACATACACTCTACCCCCATATTGTCACTATGAGTCAGAATGGACTCATTGGCAATGGGTTTGTTTTCTTGTGTGATTAAAAAACAAAACTAGCAAGGGTAAAACTAATTTCTGCTTTATAGAATCTCCTGGTTCGGGGCTGAGCCCCGGTGGCGTAGTGGTCATGCGTGGGACTGCGGCCCACTGGGACGGAGGTTCAATTCCAGCAGTGGGGCTGGGCCTCCTACTCCCACCACCGGAGAGCAGTGATGCCCCCCCAAACAAACAAACGAATATAAAAAAAAGAATCTCCTGGTTCTAGAGTGTTTCCACTATCTGTGTTTTGTTAAACATTACGAGTTAAAACAAGTATTCTGGCAATATTTTCCCTTTGAAAATGGCACACTACTGAACAATTTCCAAACCCCTATGTAATTTTGGGCACCTTAGGACCTAACAAGAATAGTACAAGATAGATTTTGATTTCAAGGCAAAAAGCACATGAAAAATTTCTTGCACCTATTAGCTCTAGTAAGTTTAAAGCATATCAATTTCACTTACCTTCAAAATTGGTTTATGTTTGGATGTAAGATTAGGACTCACTTATATTTCATAAATACTGAGGGGATTCATTTATATTTCATAATTAAGCATTTTCTAAAGTGAAAGTATGAATCCATAGATCTTCTGAACTTACATCTATAATACAGATGTATGCAGTTTCATACACTGTTGAGAATGTGAAATTCATCTTAACTGGAATTTTAAATATTTTTTAAAAAATTATTCAGACTTAAATTATTCCCTTAAGCTCATTCCTTTATTGGCCTTACATTTTTATAATATACCTGTATATAATAGATTTTATAACATTTAAGATTATATTGAGTGTTTTCTTGTGGCTATAATTTTCATCGGGGATTAGAAATACTGATGCTAAGTGCTAGTTCTATGATGAGTTTGACACTATTTCTGAGTTTGACTTTTTTTCATTACTCAGCTATCTTTCAGGACCTGGTATTTTGATTCTTTTTAATTGATATTCTATGTACTTGAAATGGCATATTTATTTCAGTTGCTAACGTATTCAATAGCGCCACCACTCTAAGTGAGGTGCTGGTGTGTTACCCTATAAATGTTCAAGGTACAGCTTCTAATTTTGAAAAATAGAAATATAAATTGACCTTGATGAAGTGTGTCTTCTTTTGTCTGTTGCCTGGAAAGTTTATTTCAGGTATTTCGACTGCTGAAATGATTAGCGTTCACAGCTTTTTTCCCTCCATTTTATTTTACAGGCTCTCTTCATCTTCCTGATGTATGGGGTGTACAACACAGAGGTAAGCCGGCCAGGAGTACCTCAAGGCTGACAGAGTGAATGAGAGAAATGACAGGTTTCTTATCTTGATAACTGAGGAACAAAGTCGGCTTTTCATATGAGTGTCCGACTGCCCTTCACGCTTGGGCTGGCTTATATGCATCCCAGCCTACTATTAAACACCGACACCCTGAATAAAGGGACAGCCTCATTTCTCATAGGCATTGACTAATATCTTACCACTGCCTTAAGTTTGTGAATTTCAGTCTCTGGGTTAACGCTTTAGCTGTACTTGATAGCACTAAGGTTTCACAGTGGAAGAATATTCATTGTAGTAGGAGGGAGTTTGAAAAGTACCAGTTTGGGGCTCCTTCAACGGCTCATTAATCTTTCAAGCTTTTGAGGTATTTATTGAGGTGTTTTTATTTTTATTTTTATTTATTTTTGGGGGGTAGGGGCATCACTGCTCTCCGGTGGTGGGAGTAGGAGGCCCAGCTCCACTGCTGGAGTTGAACCTCCGTCCCAGTGGGCCGCAGTCCCGCGCACAGCACTACGCCACCGGGGCACAGCCCTGAGGTGTTTTTATTTTTGTGGTGTTTTGTACCCCCAGATAAGTCTTTAAGTGTCTATAATGATTATTAGGATTTTAATTGTGACATTTCTAAGTTACTTAGGTAGAGACAGTGTGAGAAAATTAATTCATATATTACATAAAGAAACAATCATATTCCAGTTCTCTTAATAAGAATCTGAACTGTTTTGGAAATATTGATGGCCCTATTTGTACACGTGTGCTTAATGCGAAGAACTGACTGATGGATTTCTATAAGATTTGTAAGAGCCCCCCCCCTCAATAAAATGATTAATAAAAATAAGTAAAAATAAAAATCTGATTTAGAAATGTGCTTCAATAGGAAGCTTGTTGGTCCCATTTTTTATATAGGTCTCATAGTGTGGGTCGCTCTAAGTCAGCATCAACTCCATGACAGTGAGTGAGATCTTGAGGGTGGCCTATGGGACAGAGCAGAACTTCCCCTATGGGTTTCCGACGCTATAAATCTTTAAGAACCAGAGAGGTTTTTGCCTGCGATGGACTTGCAGAGCTGAACTGCTGACCGTGCCATGAGCAGGCAAGAAATCTGGATGTGGGTGAACACATACATGCCTTCAATGGGTTAAAATCCATAACCAGCAGTCCATCTGACTCATAGATTGACCCTAAGTAGGGGGCGGGGGGAGAGAGTAGGGTTTCTGAGCCTAAATCCCTAGGGAACCAGACCACCTCATCTTTCTCTCCCATCTGAGCGGCGGGTGGATCTGAACCGCCAACTCTGCGTTGATCACCTCAACGCCGAAGGCACTGAGTCTTTACGTTTTTGTTGTTGATGGCTCTCACTTTGCTTTCAAGATTTTTCTTGGTAATTTCTCTTTAAGATAAAGAATTAGTCATTTTGCATGCATATCTCAGTGTTCTACGGGGGGCGGGGGATGGCAGGCCAGGGGGTCAATCCTCCC
>PVJH01029076.1:0-20265 GCA_004026705.1 Nesogale talazaci | reverse complement strand
CTCTCTCTTTCTCTCTCTCTCTCTCCCTCTCTTTCTCTCTCTCTCTCTCCCCCCCTCTCTCTCCCTCCCTCCCCATTGGCCAAAGCCAAATGGAAACTGGTAGGAAAGGGTCCCATTGACAGGGGCCTCACCATTGGCCTCCTGGGGCAGAAGGCAGGGGAGAGAGAGAGGTGGAGGAAGACTCTGGATGGGGAGAATGGGAGCCCCCCACCTTCTCCCTATAAAAGCATCTCCCACTCTGAGTCTCACAGTGGCCCTGATAGTCTCATGGCAGGAGGAAGCTCTGATAGGTAGCTAGAGCAGAGAGAGAGGGCATCCTTTAGAGGTCAAAAAACGATGGCACACTGCGCATGCTTAAAGATGCAGGTTTCCAGCCAGTAATGCTATAATTGGATTGGTTCACCTGGGCCAGGTGAATGCAATTCAGCCAGTGGGGTCGACCAGGGTCATAAACCACACCTCCCCGCGGGAGAATTGACAACAGCCAGGTTTGTGATTCAGAAGAGCTCTTTTCCAAAGGCTGCTCTACCATGTAGGACACCAGGCTGCGGCCGGGAGCCGACTGCAACGCTCTCTCTCTCTCTCAAGCAGTTTTCCTAGCTGGCAGACGGGGGTGCGGGATTTCCTAGGTGCCGCTGTAAACCCGAAACTTCTACCTTTCATAAAACTTGTTTGGATTACAAACCAGGTTTCGGCTTAAATTCTTTTTTGTGTAGAGCCAAGGACTGACGTCCATTTCTGTTCCTGAGATGTCTAACAGCTCCAGGGTGCCATGCAAAGGGGCGGTCCATCTCAAGCAACAGCCACTGTGTTGACTCCATTCAACTCCGGGATCCCACCAGCTATACTTGTGACTGTGTTCGATTGGTCGCATCCACTGAAATCACAGCAGGAAATCGGCCTGGAGATGATCGAACATAATTTTTACAACTTATTTTATTGGGGGCTTTTTCAACTCTTATCACAATCCGTCCCCCATCCGCCCATCCTTCCATCATGTCTAGCACGTTTGTACATATGTGGCCCACATCGCTCTCAAGCCATCTGCTTTCTTACTTTCTTTCTTTCTTTCTTTCTTTCTTTCTTTCTTTCTTTCTTTCTTTCCTTCTTTCTTTCTTTCTGCCATTTGCTTTCTAAAGGACAAAATCTTTATGGTGAACCATGCCGTTCGACAGATAACGTTGGGAGGAGTTCCAGAAAATGAGAGACGCCCCTTGGTCATATTTGGGTTTTATGTGAAGCAGGTTCTCGCAAACCTTGTACCCGAGTTAGACCAGCAAAGTGGGAGCAAGGAGAACCCGGGGTGGCTGTCACGGTGTGAGTCCAACCCTTGGAGCCTCTCTTTCCCATGCACCCTCTGTCCATGAGAAGGAAAGCCCCGCACATCACTGAGGCGGACCCCAAACCAAACTCATTGTCACCCCGTCTGTGCCGCCTCAGAGAATCCCTGTCCAGCAGAGTAGAGCTGCCCCAGGGAGTTTCTGAGATTTCAACTCTTCACGGGAGTAGAAGTCTTGTCTTTTCCCGGGGAGCAGCCAGTGTTTTCAAACTGCCGACCTGACCATGACCCCGAGGAGGCTTCCAAAGTTCCTGGGACAATTCCATTATCCTTCAATCCCATTGTTTCCACCGCTGTTTTGCAGCTGCCTTGCATGCCACAGTTTGCTTGTTATGATCAATAGTTCTCCACCTTGGGTTATCGGGTGCTTGCTGCGTGGTATAATTTCATCCTACCAACAACTCTAATAAGACGTGAATGGAGAATAACTTTCTTTTCCAGTTTAAAAGTGTATGGTTACATAAGTTTAATGTATCAACCTGTTTCTAGGGCACTGATAGGTGATGGGGTGATCAAAAAAATGACTTCCATGAATCAATAGATGATACATGAAGATCAAATCCTACTGGAGCGGGTGCAGACTGAAAGAGAAAAAAGAGTGAAGCAATATTCCCCCAAATTAAAGCCAGTTTTGTGTGTGTGTGTGTGTGTGTGTGTGTGTGTTTGTCACTCATGTTGATCAGTCTCCCCCTTTATCCCTCCACCTGACCTTTACCCTCCTGGTATCACTACTCTCAGTACTGATCCTAAGAGATTCCCAGTGTTCCCATCTCTTCTCTGGTCTGGCGGAATTCGTAAGGTAGAACTGGGACCATGATGGAGGTGAGGGGCATTAAAGAACTAGACGAGGAATGGTGTCCGTTTTGTCGGTGCTGTACTACCGCCTGAATGGCTCGTCTCTTCCTTGGGACCCTTCTGTAAGGGGATGTCCAATGGGCTCTGGGTCTTCACTCTGCCCTCCCCCTCATTCACTTCAATGTGATTTTTGTTTTGTTTCCTTGATACCTGATCCCTGATGCCATGGATACCTCATGAGCACACAGACTGTTGTGCGTCTTCCACACATGACCAATAAATGCTCGAAAATGAGTCTGAAGGATTCGGCAGGGGTCAGGTTTTCTTGAAAGCTCATCATATGCTGGGAAAACAGAAAATGAAATAAGATCAAACTCACCTGGGACGCCACAGGCAGCCTATGTCATGTGCCCGGTGACAAGGAAACACTGTGCTGTCAGTGGAGGAGAAGATTGCTATGGACCAGGGTGACCAGAGCAGATGTGTTAAGAGCTGAGCTTAATCTGGAGCCTGAGGGTGAGTTGACATGCGTCTGGGTAGATGAAGAAACCAGTGCTAGACATTTAGAAAGTGAAAATTGATTTCCAGGCACTGGAATCCTCTCACTGGCCATCAGATTAACCTGTCAGCAACTAGTTATACTCAGCCATAACAATAGCAATAGTTATAATAGCAAGGAGTGAGTAATTGATTGGTTTTGATGATTGATTGGTTGATAATTATTTATTGAGGACTCTTTTTTAGGCATTGTTCTGCCATGGACTAAGTTAACCCCTGACTTATGATGTATTCAAGTTATGATGAATCACACTAAGATCTTTTTAAGGTACATCCTATCATTATTAATATGTATGAGTACTACCTCCAGTGCTGCAGTATGTAATTTGCTAATGTGAATGTTCTCATGCTAATTCCCAAAGACCATGGAAATCAGACCTACAAAGATAATGATAATAAATCGATAACAATGAAAAGTTTGAAAAGAAGGAAAGAAATGAAGTAGGTAACTTATACCAGAGCCTGAGGGGCACCTGATGGATTTGAACAACTGAACCATGGTGAAAAGCTCAATTACACCACTCACTCTCCACCAGCATGCCTTCAATATACACACAGATACTCAAACCCATTGTTGATGCCTCGATTCTAAGTCTTAGCAACCCTAGAGGAAGGTGTTTCACTTCCCAAGCAGGTTTCCAGGGATGTAAGTTGTTTCAGAAGTTGAAGTTGACGCACCAAACTTTTGATTAACAGTCAAGTGGTTAACCACTGTGCAACTTGGGGTCTCTTACGGAGAAAGAGGGATTTCCAGGAATTGGTTCATGTGACTGGAGGGACTGGAAAGTCCAAGACTAGAGACACATGCTGGCTTACAGAATCGTGGCGTGCTGGCAAGTCCAAAGACCTGTCAGTTGGGTGTCAGGAAGAATACAGAATCAGAGGAGGACATGCTGCCAAAATACCTATTTGGTCTGAAGACACACCAGAGCCTTTCCAATCCATGGATGGATTGATTCCATTATGGAACAACAAATAGTCTCCTGGATGGAAAAACCACTGGGAACCATAGCCTAGCCAACCTGTCACATAACATTAACCACCCCACTGATCTGCCAGTCTGTATGAAAAACATAGTGAAGAAGTATCCGCTGTATCTACTATTGCATCTCAAACGTTCTTTTGACCTTGACTCATTCCCCACTCACGCCCACCCCCTGGTCTCATTTTCCCAAGGGGTGTATGGGTCAGGACACAGAGTGTCTCTGCAGCCAGTCCATCTCTTCATCCCAAAGGAAACGTCTACTAGTGGTTACTCAGATGGGTATTGGCTTCTGAGAATCATGCTCTTTTCCAACTTGTAACTTCTGGTATTTGTGAGGACATGTCCACAGATGGGCTCCCCATTGATTTGCAATCCAAATCTCATCTTTTGAAGCAAAAGCAAACGCTTTCTGCTCTGGTAGTCTGTCAGCTGTCACCAGGCGGTGAGCAGGAGTGGCCTCTGCAAATCAGACACTTGGTCGGTGGCTCTGCAGTGCTCACCAGCTGTTCAGACAAGGCCAGGATGAACGCATGAAGCTACAAAGTCCTGACCAGCACATCTGCCGGGGTTCTTGGTTGGTTGCAAGAGACGCCAGTGGCTAGACGTCTAGATAGTCCAGTAGAAAAGGAATTTCGTCAAGGGTGCTGGGTAGGAAAGAAATTCCAGCGTCTTAGAATCTACACAGCCAGGAATAATGCTGGCTGTCATCCCACAGGGGGCTGACTTTTCCTCTGAGGACAGAGGACCTCTGGACTTGGGATCAAAAATCTGAGAAATTTTCAAAAAAGGTTTTTTTTTTTTTTTAAAAGGTGGTCTCTCCTACAGAATGGTCAGTGGGTTCAACCACCAACGTTTTGGTCAGCAACCAAGGGGGTAACCATTGTGCTACCAAGACTTCTAGTGCCAAGTTTACAGAAATGGAGAGCAACTTAGGTGGAGGCAGTCCAATCAGCTCAGACTTGTTCCTGGAGCACATCTGGGAGCGTTCACTATTCACTGTTCTGGTGAAGTGTTCACTGTTTGGGTGAGCTCAAATATCCTCTAGTTAAAAAAAAAATAGCCTGAATATCATGTTGTACCCAGCTGTTTGGTCAATGACACTGTTATCCTCATAACCACTTGATGAGGAAAAAAAAAAGCTCAGATTTGGCAAAAGTTCATTGGGAGAAGGAGTCAAGAAGTGACTGGGCATAAAGATGTGTGTGTGTATGTGTGTGTGTGTGTGTGTGTAGGGGGTGTCTGTTTGATTCTCTGAGGCCTCTTTCAGCGTCTATGCTCTTATCTTAGCTACCTAGCTTCCTTGTGAGACAGCCTAACACTTTCCTTGGGACATTGGCATCTCTTTGCTTTCCCCTGCTCTCCACTGTGGTTTAAATAAACTCTTGATTTTGGTTTTATGGTCATCGAAGGGGGCAATACAGTGCTGATGGTCTTAATGCATTCAGAAGAAACAAATGTTAGGGTCCCCTGGACCCCTGGATGGCTGGCCACCAAGAGCTGGCTTATTGAGCTGGCTGGCAATGTGGATGATTCAAAGACAAATGATGTGAAGGTAAGATTGGTCTTGGAGGCTGGAAAGATTCTTCCAGAAATGTGGCTCCACCCAGGTCAATTAACATTGGGCTTCCTGGAAAAAACCAAATGGAAGGGTGAATTTTGGGACTTCAGCAGGGTCGTGTGAGTGAAGTCAAACAAGTCTGCCCAGCGTGTTTCTAGAGTGGAGGGGAATCGTTGGCCACAGAAAGGAAAAGAAGCTAATCTTCAAAGAGGCCCATTCTGTCTCTCAGGACACCTTTGGTTAGAAGCGGTTGTGATAGGTAGGCCTGTTGTGCCAACCTGACCAATAGGAACTTGTGGGATGAATTAGGTCACAGTTTGATTGGAAGGCAAAGAGATAAATGGCTCTGTAATGCCCGCCCCTAACTCTCTTGCTCTCTGGTGATTGGACCAGTGTGTGGCTGCTCTAGCTAGTTCTCTTTCTTGACTTGTGAGCTACACTACCTATGGGACAAGTCAGCCTGTGGATTCTGTCACTAGAGCTTGAGGTTCCTGTAAGACCTGCTTCGCCACACTGCTGCTGTGTGTATCGCTTGAGCTCGAGGCTGCTGGATGCTGTTGTCGGCATTGCTTGAGTTTGACATCCCATCTGGGCCTGCTTTGTTAAGCTCCTGAGCTGCTGCCTGCTGGGGACCCGCCCTGCTGTTTGCTCCCTGTGGGCAGACTCTGCCTGTATTGCCTGAAGGAAGAATCGGCTGTCTGCTTCCTTGGACCTGGCAGCCCTCATGAGCTGAAGGACTTCCAGTATATTAACTGTTTGATGGAAGTGAGTTGAACTGAGCCTTCTGTACTGCTGTGTGAACTAATTAGTTATCATATTCCTTTATGCTGTACAAATCTGTCCTGATTTTGTTTCTCTAGAGAACCCTGCCTAACAAAAATGGAACCCAGAGGCTTGAGGTCAAGGAAAGGCGTGCCTTGGCTCATGCCCCAAAAGAAAAGGCAGAGCATCTTGGAGCATGTCTGGGTTCCGAGGGTGAAGTTCCACTTCCAGGACTCGGACTCTCTTCTTCTGGGTCTCAACCCTGTTCTTCCCAACTTGACTGCACTCAGATCCACATTTTCCCTTGGGAACCTCAGTTCTCCTAGGATTGCATGCTCACATCTCCAAGTTCCACTCTAAAGAGGACTTCTCTGTCCCTTCATGAAGAGGCCGAGGACTCATGCTGATGAGACCTCTGACAAGGTCACCTCCTGAACTCATCAGTGTGGCCAGGCACACGTGACATAGGACTGGCTAACCCTGAGTCACAGAATCAGCATGGGTAGCTGGGCTGAGCCTAGCAAAGCCAGTGTCCCCAGAGGGGCATCCAGAGTGCTCTCTGCACATGGTAAGCATGAATGTGGAACAAGCACAGACAACTATCGGACACACATCCATCCATGGAGGGATCAGAGGACCTCCGTAATCAACCTCTCCTTATGCTCTGGGTCCTGCCATGGTCTTTGGTGTCTGAGCTCATTTCTCTGGACCGCTGCCTCCATCAGGATACTCACCCATTCAAGTGTGCTTCGGTGTCAACCAGGAGATCTTGTGTCCCCTCTGTGTCCCCTCTGTGTCTTGGTATCCTGATCTCATTTCTTTGGACCTCTCCGTCCATCGCGGCAGCATGTCTCCTCCCCAAACCTCTCCTCTGGAAGGGATTCTGCCCAGTTTCCTCCTGTCTCCACTCCTCTTCAGTTCTGGCACCCCAGAAGTGTCTTGCTTGTTCTCTTTTCCTACCAACTCACTCTCCTTTCTCCACCGAGACCCTGACGCAGAGTTTCCAGCTACGTCAGAGTTCTGGCACCGGAGTTCCCAACTCGTGGGTTGTCTCTGACGTCAGCTTGCCCGGGGCCAGTGACACATGGGCAATCGCTGCTCGTGAGAATGGTCTTCCTGTGCTCTTGCTCACACCCAGCATAAACTGCCATTTTCTCTTCATTGGCAAGTAGCCCTGTGGCAAAGCAATAGACTCTGATACAACCAGAGTTCCCATGGAGAGCGGAGTGTGTTGCTGGTATATGGTCGGTGTGTGTGTGTGGAAGGAGATGGTTTTCAGCCAGATTATGGATTCCATTGAAAACACCACAGTCTGGCGTCACTTAGATCAGACACAAATGTACAGACACTTCGTATTTTAGATCAGTGGATGACATCATCTTTATCATAATAGCAAACAAACAAACAAACAAACCAAAAAGGTAAACTTGTAGCCACTGGGTCAATTCTCGTTTGCCAAACAAAAACTCAATGTCATTGAGGTGATTCTGACTCATAAGGATCCTATTGACCCTAGAAGACTGGGTAGAACTACCTTTTGGGGCTTCCAAGACTGTTGATCTTTGTGGAGTGGAAACCCCCATTTCTATCTATTTCTCGAGGACTGGCTGGTGGTTTCAAACCACTGACCTCACAATTAGCAACCCAGTGTGTAGCCACTACACCACCAGGGCTCCTTCCCTGGGGAGAATGTTTGTAAAACACAGTGTAACTGGCTGAGCCCTGGTGGCATAATGGTTGTATGTGGGACTGCAGCCCAAAGGGTTGGCAGTTCAAATCCAGCAGCAGCTCTTCAGGAACAAGGCTGGGCTTTGTACTCCCACCAGGGCAGTCATGCCACCCACGCCAAAACAAAACAAAACAAAACAAAAAACATTGTAACCTTCCCAGACTTTCTCCTCTTTCACAAAGGGACCAACCACATTCTAGAAGATCTACTTTTAGAGGGTTTGAAGGTGTAGGATTTGGGGGGCAGAGAGCCCCACAGAAAGGTGTTTGACCCATACGACAGCAACACAGGTTTGAGCAAGACGTGAATTCTGTGATTCTTAAGCTACTGAGAGGCAAGCTTGGTCTTTTCCTCTTTCAGAGATTTACGTTATTACACATATAATACCAAGATCAAAGGGGAATTTAAGCTGATGAGAACCTATTTGTTGTTTTTAAGAAGTGAGATGCATTTAGATGCATTTGAAGTCTGGGGCTGGCAAAGAATATTGAGAGTACCTCGGATTGCCAAAAGAACAAACAAATTTGTCTTGGAGGAAGTACAGCCAGAATACTCCTTGGAGCAAGAATGGAGAGACGTCATCTCCCGTGCTTTGGACATAGCATCAGGAGCGCCAGTTCCTGGAAAAGGACGTCCTACCTCGCAAAGTCGAGGGGCAGTGGAAACAAAGGAGATTCTCAACGAGATGGCTTGACACAAGGACTGCAGCCAAGGCTCCAACTCGAGGGCAATGGCGAGGACGCTGCGGGACGGGGCGCTATCTCACTGCGTTCACACGGGGTCAGGAGGAGATAGCACCGACCCAATGGTGCCCAGCAATACCATGCATGCATATTAATTGTGTTCTACGAAAAGAAAGACAAGGTGTTGGAATGGCAGTTGAACTCACCCTGGCCCTGTAAGCCTAATAAACTCAGGTGGCCCGGATATCTCTTCTTGTTGGTGCTCTTAATGGTTAATGGTTAAGAATTAAAACACTGTGTGCTATAATTAAGGAATTGTTCTATTTAAGGACTTGCCGTGCAGATCTCTTTTTTTTTTTTTTCCCTTCAGATCTTTCTAAAAGCTCGTACTGGCAATCATGCTCCTATTCATTGAGCTGTTCTGATTTTTATAAGCTAAAACAATCAGCCCTAAGGACACTGATAGAGGTATTGAGTGTCATTTAACTCCTGGGCTTTCCATTTCAAAAAGAGCAATCTTTCATGATCAAAGGTATTGGCCTTCCCTTTGCCTGGTTCCTGGAAGAAAGCCCCGATCTCCATAGCAGGAGCGGCGGGCACCTCTACCCAGCATGTGTGCCCTTTCAGGAGCACTGCCCAGGCGAGGCCGCATCTTCCTCCAGGTCACAGAGTTGCCAGCAGTGGCACACGGGTCCTGCTCTGCCAACTTCCCCGGGCCCAGGCCTGGGCCGCCCAGCGCCACCAGGCTTTCCTCCCCACTCACTCAGCTGGGCGTTCTGTCCCCATGTGGTTGTGACATCTGAGAGGTGCTGGCCCCACCCAAGGTAAGAGGACACACTCCGTTGCTACTTCAACAAATCATGACAAGTACTGGTTGATTTCTCTGCTGCTTTTGCAAAGTATGTGTGGCAGTTGTCTCATCTGGTGTCAATTTGAGGATGAAGAGGGTAGGGGTGGAGTCTGGCCTGTCCATCTGGAGAGAGCCAATGAGACCTCTGTGTGGGCGTGGCCTTCTCCTGAGAATTCTGGGAAATGTGGTCATTCCTTCCCAGAGGGGGAGACACTATCTCTCTTGGTTCACTTCCTTGGAGATTTTCTACTGACAACACTCACTGCCTGAGAGACTTGACGGACGAGGCTGGTTCCCTGAAAGACATCCCTGAGGAGAAGCTCCATGGACCTACCATGATGCGGCAAGAAACCTCTGTGCCGCCGGGGCTCCTTGCAGGGAGTGTATGCCTCAGATAGTGAGTTGTCACGCCAGTTCCTCAGGGTTGTGCAGCATGGACCCTGTGGCACAGTGGAGTACACGTGGGGCTGCTAGCTGCAAGGGAGGCAGTTCGAACCCACCAGCCGTGCCGTGGGAGAAAGAGGAGTCTTTCAGCACCATGAACAATGTTCAGTCTCAGGAACTCCGAGGGTAGTTCTACCCTGTCTGTGGGGTCTCCATAAGTCAGGACAGATTGACGGCAGGGAGGTGGAGCGTCTTGAGATATGCTTTGGCATTGGGAAGACATGGAGAGAGCTACTGAGGTGCATTCTTGGTATGACTAATAACTTAAAGATAATGAATAATGGCATAATACGTGAATAAAGGGTAAGATAGAATATTAGCTAAAATAAATTATTGATGCTTCTTGCATGCATTTAGATAAATTGCACCTATTTTATAGATGAATATTCTTTATGTAAACATTCATCTTTATATCATTCAAGGGCTCAGGTGTTTAAGGGCTTCTTTAAGGACCAACTCTTATTGCAACTTAATTAAGAAGCTCAACTGAGCAGCACCAGGCTATTACACAGAGGCTGGGGGATGTCCGGTTGATTCAGGGCTGCACGGAGACCCAGCCTTTATTACTCTTCTTGGCTTCTATGAAAGTTAAGTAGGTTTGCGTTCCACTTGGGGACTAATCCATTTGTCACTGTGAGATGTCTAAGGACAGGGGCGTCTATTTCAAACCTAATTTGGAGCCGGCTTTTCATTTTTGTGCCGGTGGCTTTGGGATGGAATGTATCTGCTAGGGCCCTCGTAATGTTTTGGTTACCCCACACAAGCATCTAGCACCGGCAGCGAAATCTTAATACTGCATTACCAATTTGTTTGCTTTCATACCAGCTCCATTTGTCTATAGCCCCGACGCAGGCCCATAAAGAAAAGTCACCTCTTGCCCCCTAGGAATCCGTTTTGTGCAAAGTACATCCGAGGTTTAGTTAGAAGGCACTGGCGTCTTGGAAAAAGGAGGCTTGCAGGGTGGGAGGCAGGGGAAGAGAGAGAAGAAGGGAGAAGCGCCTGGTGGGACCCTGGGGCCATGGAGAGGAGGGATTGAACTGCAGGGAGCGGCGAGGAAGGTCAGGGTGAGGTGGGCAAGTCCTTTCTAGAACGCCCCCCCTCTGCCAGATGGGCTTCCTGGGTAGTAGAGACGGAGGGACCGCAGGGATGACGAGACTCCATCTCACGTATTTTGTGCACGTTGTGGGGAGAGAGCCGTGTCTGAAAAAGGACGTCATGCTTGGTAACGTGGAGCAGCAGCAAGACAGAGGCAAGCCTTAGACGAGACGGACCCAGGGGCTGCGACAACGGGCTCAAACCTAAGGGTAGCTGTGAGGCTGGCACTGGACCGGGCAGCGTTTCCTCCTGTTGTCCAGAGGGTCAGGGTAGAGGGTACCAACTCGATGACCACGACAGCAACCACGACAGCCACAAACATGCTAGGATTGACCTGATGGCTGTGGTTGGGGAGGGGGTTTGGTTCTCCCGAGGGTCCTCTGGGTGATCTCTAACCTCCAGCTTTTTAATGAGCAGCCATAGGGTGATCGTCGCTGTGGCGGTCATGTGGTTGATGTCAATTTCATGATTGGGAATATAGGGGTGGAGTCTAGTCTGTCACGCTGGAGATGGCTAATGAGGCCTCTATGTGGGCATGGCTTTCTCTGAGAATTCTGGGAAGCTTTGCAGTATTTCTCCATTGGAGAAGAGAAACTTGACTCCATCTCTTGGAGTTGGTCTACCAACAAGACAACATGGTGCCGTGCTGATAGATCCTGAGTCTTGGAACCTGGAGGAGCTGGAGGACAAGTCACATGGGCTTGCCCTGATGGAACCAGGTCTTTGAGGCCAGAGAAGCCACAGAGAGATCCCTGCCAGTGCTGAGATGCTTCTACTTCCAATGGGTACTGCTGATGGACCCTGAGCTCTGGAAATGAGGAGCCATGGGGAGACCCCCACCAGCACTGGAGCTGCTTCTACTGCCGCTGGATACACAAGACTCCACACCCACTGGCTTGTGATTGTCCTGGTGTCATTGCACATACTTTGTGAGTTGGAAGGAGACTTTATAGACTGGTATCAGACATGTGGGCTAATATCGGATTTATGACCTTGGACTGGACTGAGTTGGGATGCTTTCTCAATGTTCCATTCCTCTTGTATATAAACCTTTCCCTTATCTCCATATGTGTGTTTATGAATTTGTTTCTTTAGTCTACCTGAACTCACACAATTGCTATTACCAAACCATGAGTGCAGGTAGAACCCATTAAACGCTTATAACCCAAGAGGAACCTATCGCTATTCCCCTCGTCTTGTGAGATATTATGTCTGAAAGGAGCCGCTTTGGTGACAGTAAATTACACATTGGGCTGCTAAACCCATGAGTTCCCCAGTTCAAATCCATCGGCCACACCTCGGGAGAAAGCTAAGCTTTCTGAGAGGACTCACAGCTCACAGCTTCTGAAATCCCAAAGGCCCACTGTCCTCTGTCATCCAGAGTTGCCACGAGTTGGAATCACGCAGACAGTGGTGATTTTGGTTTGCTCTTGCCAGATGAGCCAGAAAAAGATCTATTAGCTTGCACAGAAGATACCTGCCCCCAATCAAACACAGAAACCCTGTGGAACCCAATTCTACTCCCATGGGGTCCCTGAGAGTTGGAGTTCAACCAGGCCTACCAGGTGGCGAGGTGGAGTGCCAGGAAGAAAGGGTAGGTAGAGACCAATTCCTACCCTGCCCGCAGCATAGCCAGAGCATTTTTCAAATAGAGGCCAATGTAGCTGGGGCACACAGACCCTTTGCAAGGGGTTTGAGGAAAAGTCACAGTTCCTAACAGTCAGGGAGTTCTTGTTTCCAAAACTGACCAACCGAGAACACTTTTGTCTGGTCTCCTTTCCCACCTCACCTTCCACAATACCAAGAAATGGTATCCTTCGTCTTCCCATGATGCTCTGCCTTGCGTTATACAAGCCTTCTGCTTATCTAACAAGGGGCAGCTTGTAATTCAAGGTCTGGGGCAAGATGTCCTTTCATGCAGGCTTCTCTCAAACCACCCCATGAAGAGTTGCGTGGCTAGTCTGATCTTGCTGATGTTCCACAGCCATTTATAAATCTGTACTGACCAACTGGGCCTTACGAATAATTCCAGAGACAGTGCAGTTCAGGTAAAATAGCTTAAACACAGGCAATTTGAAATTAGAAGGACCTGTTTACAAATCCACACACAATGAGATAACATGAAATTATTAGGCACAAGCAGAAGAATTCATTTCATAGAGAAAAGTCAATAAAACAATGTCTGTTATAAAAACTTTATAGACAAGAAGCTTTATATATATCTGGTTAGTGAATATTCAACAGCTATCATTCCACTGGATACAGTAAAAAGGATGCCGCATTGATTTGATTGTAAAGCACCAAGATTTACACCGTTCTGCCATTGACATGTTGGTCCTTTGTGATTTGATACTGTCATCCCCTCCCTCTCTTCCCTCCCAACCACTTTCTGGATCAGTGTCTCCCCTCGTGCCTTGCTCTTTACTTTTATGACTGCTGCCCCTGCCTGTTCTGTCAGCTTGGCTGGACAGCAGTACCGTGGGCAGCCAAACTAACCAGTTCCTGATCCATCGGCAAGGCGGGTAGCAGACCTCCTCACAGTCTGTCTGCAATAGTCTTCTGTGACTTCTGTCTCTTTCATCTGCCAGTTCTCAGAAGTCTGTCACCAGGTCTTTCTTCCTAGTCTGTCTTTATCTGAAAGCTCAGCGGAGACCCACCCACCCTGGGCGACCCTGCTAGTATGGGAAATACTAGGGGCCTGGCTCCCAGGATCACAGCAGTGCATGTACAAGCCCCACAATAGGACATGCTGACAGGTGCTGTTGCTCTCCCTCAGCACAACTCAGTGTGTACTGGAACTCGACCCTGCCCGGTCCAGTGACTGTTCTGCGCAAGCCCCCAGTGGCAGCCACTGTGGCCATCCATCCCGTTGAGATGCGTCTTCCTCTCCTCCTTCCTGCTGGCCCTCTCCTTGACCAAACATGCCCTCTCCAAGTCCGAAGTACAAGAGATGAAGTCTTGCCCCCCTTGCTTCCATGTAGCATGCTCATGTACAGACAGTCTTTCTTTTTTTGGGGGGGGGGCATTACTGCCCTCTGGTGATTGTGATAGCTACCCAGACTTGCTCCTGGAGAGCTGCTGCTGGATTTGACCTGCCAAGCCAGTGGGCCGCAGTCCCGCACTCAACTACTACGCCACCAGGGTCAACCCCCTAGAGAGTCTTCCAAGACAGCCAGACCTAGTTGTTTTCTTAGAAGTCAACGGGACTTTCAAGATGGAGGGTGGCTTGCACCCGTGACTTTCTCTTCAGGTCTTCTTTTTCACAGGAGAAGTTTTTTTCCCAATGATTTTATTGGGGGCTCTAACAGCTCCTATAACATTCCAGACATCATTTGTATCAAGCATATTTGTTCACATGTTGCCATCTTCATTTCCAAATGTTTTCTACCTGAGCCCTTGGTATAGGCTCCTCCTCCCCCCTCCTTTTTTTTTTTTAATAGAAATCATTTTATTGGGGGCACACGAGAAATTATTGAAACACAAAATGGATGAGCTGGCCTGATCCCACTCATCGGTCGGACAGCAGAGAGCCCAGTCAGACTTGAGCAAAGCGACATTATCGGCATGAGATGGGATGGGGCCCTGAGTGCACCAGCTCATGTCCAGCCTCCCTGGAGCGGCTGCTCTTATGCTTCGCGGCTGAGTGTATCCTCTCCCAGAGCACAGGACCAACGCAGACTCACTGCCATCGACTCAATGCTGGCTCAGAAACACCCCCATTTGGCTTTCTGACACTGCGCCTCTAGGCCAGAGTAGGAAGCCTTATCTTTCTAGCGAAGAGAAGCTGGTCATTTTGAACTGCTGACCTTGGAATCAGTAGCCCAGAACATAGTCCACTGTGCCCCAGGGGTCTTCTAAGTCTCCCTTGAGAGTGATTCCCTTTAGGGGATTGGCTCACACAATTGTGGGGACTGGAACGTCCAACGCCTACAGGTCAGGGGACCTCACAGCACTGCAAGACACTGACACGCCCAACATCTGTAGGTCAGGCACCACGCTGGGACTTCTTCAGGCTTGCAACCTCAGTGCTTTCAGAGAAACAACCGAAAGATTAATATAGCAGGGTTATAAGGGGGAGTGGGGGCAGCTTTCAAAAAGTTCATGAAAAAAAAATTGGAGTGGAAAGAGAATCTCATTGTGCCATGGACTTCCAGAGGCCTCCTCCTCTTTCCTGTGAGTAGATCAAATGTAAATTGGGCCGTGCCCCCTGAACAGGTCAAAGAAGGCCCCCAAAGAGGGGCGAGGGAAAGCCAGGGACTGTTATGAACCTCTCAAGGGAGAGCATCAGAGCCAAGCAAAGGTCACCAAGGACACATCAGACGTGTTAACACTGCCTCCAGTCCTGAAGTTGCTCTTTCTCAAAGCTAGCTTCACACACCCAGCTCTCCAGAAGAACCCCATGCTCCAGGCCAAACGCTCTCTGCCATGCTGGCTACCAACCTCCCATTCAGTTCGAAGGGCACTCCGGGGACCTAAGGGCATATATGCACCAATGGCCCAGATGGGTCACCCCAATGCCATCCACCCCCACATCTGGATTCGCAGAGGCTCAAAATGATCTTCTCAAATCCCCAAAGTTGTAGATCAGGCGACAGAACCAGTATAAAGTAGAGGGTGATGTCTGCCAAATTACCTATTCTTGTCTCAAAATAAACTGTACCCTAAGGACCCTTCCCCTTCAATCGACTGATTGGTGACATTACTTTATGGTGCCTCAGCTTACAGTAGGAAACAGCAAGAGGACGATGGTTGGCCAAAACCATTGGGAACCCCAGCCCAGCCCAGTTGACATCTAACAGTTTCCATCATACTAGAGAGCAATGGCAGCCAATCAGACAGCAGGAAGCTTCAGCGGGGCTCATCAAGAGAACAACAGCAAAGCAAGAAGGATAGCTACAGAGACTGATCCCATGCCGGGCACTGTTCTAATGACATCTCACAACAGTTTTGCGAAGGTCAAACTATATGATAATGAAGATGGCTTGAATCATTTGCCCCACATCGCAGCACGGAGGTGGTGACATTCAGATTTGAGTCCACAGAGTGTCTTCCAACATCTGCACACTCAGAGAACACACAGCAGAGTCACCCAGCATCCGAGCAGCTGTCAGAAGTCGATGCTCAGTTCTGGTGGGTCAACTCCCTCTTCAGTCAAGTTGAAGGAGCTGGGGTCTCCGTGTTTTTGCTGCTTGGACAATCTCCAGGGGTTGAGGAGGAGGCCTTTTCAGATGGTAGAAACTTCACATCAAACTTGTATCAGTCAGAAAGGCTTCCCCAAGAAAGCATTTCACTAGCATGGTGCCGGCAGGCAGGGCTAGGTTCTGGACTCAAGTCAGCAAGACTCCCTTTCTCTGGTGCCTGGTGTCTCCCTTCAGATGTGCTGGCTTTGTGTTAGATGAGAACCAGGCCACCTTCAGCTCATCTGGCAAGGTTTGATTGAGCACAAACTGCCAACCTGTTCTCTAGGAACTTCCAGATCAGTCCTGTGGTTCCTTCCGCTTGGTCACAGTTGAGGTCACAGGCTCACTCCCATGGGTCATGGTTGAAGTGAGGGGTGCACCCTGGCCTCTGACTCAGCTCTGAGAAGGTTGTATCTAATGGGCTCAGCCCTGGGTCTCGGGCTTGACTTCTGGCCCCCAGATCATATGGATTGAGTAGAGGGAGGGATAGTTTTTCCAAATGAAAGTGGAAGGTAAAGACATTGATGTTCAGAGTCATGGGGTGAAGGCTCTCCCAACTCATGGCAGCCCTACGTACTCCAAACTGACACACTGCTTGATCTTGAACCTCCTTCCCCATTGTCATTCTATTTGGACCCACTCTTAATGCCACTGTGTCAAGGTGGCTGGCTCATTGTGGATCATCTTTTTTTCCCCCCTCTCTCTCTCTGACCCTACACTTTCCCATCTTCAGGATCTGGTCCCTCCTGATAACATCCTAAATAAGATAAGACAGACAGAAATGGGGATTAAAGACCCACATCCAGTCTCCTATGGAAGAATGGTTCTTTTTTTGTTTGTTTTCTATGCTTCATGGAAGCAGATTCAAAATTCATGTCACTCGCCACAGCTTCTTCCAAAACTGTCATCTGTGTCTCTCAAGCTCATCTATTTGTGTTTGAAAAATAGATGGGAAATCCCTGACCCATTGTTTATGAGGTCGCCTGATTCATCGGTGAGCTGACCTCGCTTCACTGTGAGTGAGTTCATGTTGGCATGAAATACCAGGTCTGACTTGAAAAGAAGGGACTCTTTCTTCTCCCCAGCATCCCAGAGGGCAGAACAAACCTCTGCTGGAAGCCGAATCTTCTGCAAGACCACTGCAGAGTGAGGAAATGAGGACAGTGACCTAGGCTGACATGGCTTTTCTCCAGGAAAGGCACGTGTGGGCGACTTTTGTTGCCATGTCCGTTTTGATGGACTGTCGTCCCTTAGGCAAATCCAATGCAAGTCTTTGTTGTGAGTGGAGACGATGCCTTCCCCATCAGCATAGGGCCTCATCCAACACCGGTGCTAGATAAAGGGGAATTGATGGCTGAAACGGAACTTGTCCAACACAGAGGTTGGCAACCTTGCAAATTAGCCCAGGCTATGGCCCTCGTCTCTTTTTGAAGCAGAGTTACCTGAAGGAATGAGAGGATATTAGGGAAAGGAAGCAAGAAATATGTCTACTGGTCTTGAGTCCACCTGCCAACTGCCAACCATGGCACATATTCTGTGTTAGGTAGGGTTTTCTAGAGAAACAAAACCAGGACATTTAGGTTCTATATATATATATCAGAGGGTAGGGTTATACAGTGAGAGGGAATATAACAGCTAAATAGGACAAAGGGCTCAGTTCAACTCATATATGTGGGATAGTTAATATACTGGATGTCCTTCAACTCATGTAGGCTGCTGGGTCCAAGGTCAAGGAAGCAGACAGCAGAGGCTTCCCTCAAGCAACACAGGCAGAGTCTGCCCACAGGCAACAGACAGCAGAGTGGATCACCAACAGTCAGTAGCTCTGGGAATTTAGCAAAGCAGGTCTCAAATTGAGCTCAAATTCAAGTGATGCACAGGGGCAGGATCCACCAGTCTCAAGTTCAAGTGATATGCACACCAACAGCATAGCGAAGCAGGTCTTAAAGCAGCCTCAAGCTCTAGTGACAGGATCCACAAGTTGGCTTGGCCCACAAGTAGTTTAGCACACAGGTTGAGGCAGAGAACTAAAGCAGCTCACACTGGTCAGAGCAAACATGTTATGGGATGTCAGCATCTTCATTTATCTCTGCAGTGTCTTTACTGGTAGCCCACAGACACTGGACTCAGTCCAGTTAAGCTGAAACAGCATTCCTTGGAGGATATGGGTTAGTTCATAGAAAGGATGGGATGACTGAAGAGCTAGCCTCAGGAAGAGCCAGAACTGTACCATCACTCAGGTTCTGCAAGAAAGGGGGAGTGGATTAAAGAGGGCTCTGGGCCCTGACTTCCTCCTCCCTGGTTCAAATTCCCTGAGAAAACAGTGAGTGCTCCACCCAGAAACTCATGTCTACCCTGGCCAAGGGAGAGGGGGAGAATGTCATTTTGCTAAAGAGTTAGGGATAGGACGCATCTAACGGGGACTGCCAATACTCCCTAAGAAAGCAGGGTTCTTTTGCAAAAGAGGGAGCTTCAATCACTGCCAGGCAAAACACCCCAGAGACCACACAGTCACTCCCCTGTGACCCAGACCCCACCTCTACCCAGCATCCTCCCATAATACCTCCAGATAGAATCTGGAAAAGCAGAAACCTACCTCTCTAAGTTAAGGACTTGCAAGAGAGTCCTGGACAAATGCTCAGAGTCTCGTGCTCCAGAACAGTTCATTCCAGCTTTGTCTGTGATTCTGGAAACCACGGAGCCAGCCTAAATGGCCATCACCAGAAAGAGTGGCACGGAATACCCCACACTCTACCACCGCCTCTAAGTTGTATGGAGCTGCAAGCAAACTAGAAACACATACATCCACAAGAACCAAACTTATGCTACGTCCAACTAAGCCAGTCACAGAAGGGTACATACAGTATGTTTGATACCATGAGCATAAGGATTTAAAATATGCCAAGCCACATGTATGCTATTTGGGAAGAACAGCATAAGCACAAATGTGTTAGGAAAACAAAGTTGGGGTGGGGTCTTCATTGCTTGAGGGGGGTGAGAGATGCGGAGAGGAGAGGCTTGCTCAGAAAACACGACACACTGCCATCAAGACCACCCTGACTCACTGCGAACCTAGGGGCAGAGTAGAACTTCCCCTGTGGGTTTCTGAGACTTTAAATCTTGATTTAAAGGCCCACCTCTTTTGTGTCCCTTGGATCTATTGATGGGTTTAAATCACTGACCTTCTAGTTACCTGCTGACTGTGCACAACTCCACCAGGCCTGCTTGAAGGGACCACACTCAACATACTCAAGGGTGCTACACCTAATTGATTCTGACTCATCGTGACCCGTAGACAAAGTAGAACTGCCTCAGTTGGGTTTCTAAAGCTTTAAATCTTTTAAAGGAGTAGACAGCCTCCTCGTTCTCCCGGTGTCTTCCAACAGAGCTCCCAGGTGGGGCCCACAGGGAGTCCCATGTCTGATTTCTCCCAGCGATGTCCAACCTAACACTTCACTGTGTGTCTTGTGGCTGTGGGTGGGTGGGGGCGGGGCATCGAGTCTGTCTTCAAATCGCGACAGCTCTCTATGGTGGAGCAGAAGTGGTGCACGGGGCTGTGATTTTACTGGATGGAGCGCCAGAGCCCCAATGGTTCAACACCTGCTGCAGGCCCCAAGCAGGTGGTTAGAGCCCACCCCACGGCTCCATGGGATAAGAAATCTGGTGGTCCGCTTCCTTAATGATTATAGCCTAGAAGCCCCCACGGAGCAATTCTGCTTTGTCTCATGGGAGCCATAACTGACTCTACTGGGACCGGGCAACACTCTTCACCCCATAGATCACCAGGTCTCTCTCCCGGGCCCCTGCTAGTTGGGCTTGAACTCACCATCTTCAGATTAGCAGCTGAGTTTTTCACTATGTTATCACTAGGACTTCTCTGCCCCTGCATACATATATACATGCATGCATGCAAACATACTTACATACATGCCCAGTGCATTTTCCCTTTGGCCCTGCAAACATTTCTGGTCCGTGTCAGTCAGGGAGTCGACCTTAGACAACCCCAGGAGGATGAGAAGACTCTTGACTCGTTCTGCTGAGCAGCCAGCTCCTCCTGGCTCCTTCTCTGGGTTGTATATGCTGTGTTGTCACAGACCGAGGATGTGCTTTGTGGCATTACCATTTGCCTTCGATAACCAGTCAGGGTTCAGGAAGCGGTGCTGGAGGCAGCTCCCCTGGGGACCTGGACCTCATCCAGCTGCACCGAGCCAGAGGAATCAGCTATCAGACCTGATTCTGGGCTCAGCACTGAGCGACGACAGGCCTGCGTGTCAGGTTCAGCTATTC